>PVKV010025153.1:0-30136 GCA_004027835.1 Alouatta palliata
GTGTTCTCATTGTTCAACACCCGCCTATGAGTGAGAATATGCGGTGTTTGATTTTCTGTTCTTGTGTCAGTTTGTTGAGAATGATGGTTTCCAGGTTCATCCATGTCCCTACAAAGGACGCAAACTCATCGTTTTTGATGGCTGCATAATATTCCGTGGTGTATATGTGCCACATTTTCCCTGTCCAGTCTATCATCGATGGGCATTAGTTCAACCATTGTGGAAGACAGTGTGGCAATTCCTCAAGGACCTAGAAATAGAAATTCCATTTGATCCAGCAATCCCATTACTGGGTATATATCCAAAGGACTATAAATCATTCTACTATAAGGACACATGCACATGAATGTTCATTGCAGTACAGTTTACAATAGCAAAGACCTGCAGCTCCTTTTTAAAAGATGATTTAGTTTTTGTTCAGTTGTCATTTTTTTCCTAGTCTATTTTCGTCACTATTTGGATGTTACATATGCTAATTATATTTCCTTTTATTATTTATTTATTTTAAATAGGGTCTTGCGTTGTTACCCAGGCTGCAGTGCAGGGAACTGATCTTGGCTCAGTGTAGCCTCAACTTCTTGGGATCAGTCAATCCTCCAGACTCAGCCTCCTGAGTAGCTGTTACTACATGCAGGCAATACCATGTTCAGCTAAGTTCTGCATTGATTGTAGAGCCAGGATTTCGCACATTGCCCAGGCTGGCCTCAAACTCTTGGGCTCAAGTAATCTTCCTGCCTCAGCCTCCTGAAGTGTTGGGATTATAGCCATCATACTCAGCCTACAGTTTTTTTTAAATAATTATCTTTAAACATGGGATCAAATTAATGAAATCTAGAAATAATCAATATCACAACTTCTTCCCAGGAAAATCAGGATTTTAGGATGTTTTACTTAAACCACAGTAACTTCATTTGCATAGCATTGTTATCTAACTCTTCCTGTTTCATTTATAGTCTATAAATTTGACATTTCATTAATATAACTGTTAATTCATACATGTGACACTTTTTAAATTTTTTATGTTTAGCAATATCTGTTGAGACCATCCCTGTTTGCATCTCAGAGTTTCTTCATAGGGTCATTTTCGTTTCTATGAGATAATGAAGGTTCTTTGGTAAATTTGCTCAGAATTTTTTTTAACAGGTAAAGATTAATAAGCCCATCATATTTGAAAGATGATTTTCTTGTTAATACAAGCCTCATTTGACGATTTTCTTTCAGTATTGAAAATATTATTTCACCGTGTTGGATTTCACAGTTGCTGGTAAGAAATCTGCAGTACAGTTTTTTTATTTTTATGTTTGGTCTGATGGCTTGAAAGATCTCCTCCGTCTTGATATTCTGGAATTTTACTAAAGTATCTAACTTTGTGTGTGGGAGTGGGGAGGGTGTCTGTGCTAGTACACTTTGTGTGTTTTTTTTTTTTTTTGAAATCTGTAGACTTATGCATTTCATCAGTTTTGGACCATTTATAGAAATACCTCTTCATGTATCTCATTTTTAATTTAGCCACAAATTCTGAAAGTCATATCAGACATATGTTAGAGCTTCTCATTCCAAACTCTAGGTCAACATCTTTCTTTGACTCTCTCTTTTAGTCTAAATCTCTCTCTCTTTCTCTCTCTGATATGATTTTCTGACTACTGATTTATTCTTCAGTTGTATCTAGTCATTTGTTTAAATTATCTGCTAAGTTTTTAATTCTGAATTACAGGTTTTATTTTCAATCTGCTAATTATTGTTGATAGATTACTTTTGTGATTTCATTTTTAATTTTTTTACATGCTACACCTAGTTTTTATTTTCTGTAAATGATGAATGCAGTACCCAATGTTCTTTGTCTCCATGCTGATGCTCAACCCTTTTGCCTTGGGTTGTGAACTCTGATTATTGCTTTTCTTGAACATCCTCTGGGAGAATCTAAGGGCCTAAATGTGAAACGTGTTAAGCTACAGAGAATTTATGTTTGCTTCTGGTGTGACCCAAGAGATTCTGGTAACTACTCAAAGGTCCTCACTTAAAGGGAAGCTTGGTTTGGCCCACGCAGTGTGATACACTCTCATAATAGCCGTTGATCCAAGGGTTGGTATGGGTATTTGTTCCTCAGACAAACAGCTTTCATGTTATCTTATTCTTCACTGCTCAGATTTCTACTCATAGATTTACTGTTTGCTTGTCTGGGTCACTGCAGATTTCCCTTATTTTGTGAGACTCAGTAATGTATTTCTATCCAAGATCTGGTTGTTTTGTAGAAGGAAGCCTCTTCTGAGTGTGTAATTTACCACTCCACTGAGAGCAGAAAGGTTTCAAAATTTTTCACGTTCTGAAATTTCAAATATTAGTTTCTTCAGTCAAAAAGATTATGCGCATCTTATTTCAAACTTATTTAGGCTTGATATGAATATACTGCTATCAGTATTTTTAATTTGCAACTCTTAAATTAGTTCAGATCCCCGTGACTAAGAATGTATTTTATAAAACATATTATACTAGTGATTTAAGTCATTCTAACCACAAAATATAAGATGTAAAAAGAGCAAAAGAAGTACAAACTGCTTAATAGTGACTATCAACATAGAGCCAATCTACAAGAACAAACAAGCGATTCTCTCAGCCATATATTTATGCCCCTCAAAATGAGGCAGAATTTCACTGATTCTTTGCATTCTCTATATTGAGTGTATCAAGCCACGAACATCCAAACTATTCTGCTATATAGTATCATCTTCAAAAACAAGATTCTTATAAACTAATATGATTTAATATTTGCTTGGCTCTTTCTACTTCATTCAATTACATACATTCTGGACATTATCAGAATTTGCAAACACCAGAGTCAGTATCATTATCAAGTTGTATTAACATAAAACTCTTTTTCATATTGTAATTATATCATGCCTCATAAATCCAACTTGGTCTCTGTGTATTAACTTATCCATAAATCATTCAAGTCTTATTGCCAAAATCCTGGCATATATCTTTATAGCACATTTAGTTATTTTAATGGGCCTATAATTTTTAAGACTGTTATCCTTCCCTTTTCTAAATTAGTAAGAGTTACTTTGTTCATAGTTGGGGGAAAATCATGCTGTACTGTGTGCTCCACAAATACCATACAAGGTGGTCAGTTTCATCCTAAAATTATAAAATGATTATTGGTCAGCTGTATTCACCTGTTCTTTGCCCTTCGCAAGTTTTCAGAAGTCATTTAGAGAAAATTAATTTGTTTCCACAGGATGTCCTAATCAGTGACATTGGGGATACATTTTCAAGCATTTCTTAGCCTTATAGTTAGCAAGAAATAAATCCACCAGAGTTATGACACTATTTTTTTCCCTTTTATATAAGACCAAAGGAAATGAGAAAATGTTTTCTGCCATCATGCACTCTGAGCCCATTTTCCCTGGGGCAAAACATACTCAGATATAGGACAGACACTAGGGTGAAACACTATGTTTGAGTGCTAAAGAAATTGTTCCTCAGAGGCCTGAAAAGTTAGTATGTCTCATTAAATCACTACCATGGAACAGTACCAGGCTGCATAGAAAGTCAGAACTAGAAGAGGCTGGAGAAATAATCTAACAACACTACAAAATTATTTACAGGTAAGAAACTGAGTCCCTGAGAGCTATGTAATTTGTTGAAAGTCACACAATTAATAAGAAATTCAAGAAGAGAATTTAGCTTTCTGGTTCTTAGATGGAGGCACTACACTATTTGAGAAAAATATAATTCTGTATTACCGTGATTAAACTTTATAAGCTATCCTTTAATTTAAAAAGACATATAATTAACATCTTCTCACCATTCTTTTATTTTTTAAAAAAATTTTGCCTCCATTTCCTGGTGATGAGATGAATATATTTTATATATGTTCATTTTGTATTTAGATATGTTTAAATACTTTTTCTAGGAATTGGGGCTCAGGCTTTCACAGACTCCATCATCAAAAGACTCAGGCACCAGCGAGAGCTCTGTGGTAGGGTAGACAGAATAGATGGACAGGAGCAAATCTGAATGAGTTTTTACCCCATGTTAAGTAATTCTGATTATATCTTAATAGCAAAGAAGAGACATTGAAGGATTCCAAAGGGACAAGCACTAGAATAAGTTCTTGTCCAATGTCCCTGTCCAGGATTTCCAATAGTATCTTAAATAGGAGTGGTGAGACAGAGAGCAACCTTTTCATGTGCTGGTTTGCAGGGGGAATGCTTCCAGCTTTTGTCCATTGAGTATGATGCTGTCTATGCATTTGTCACAGATGGCTCTTCTTATTTTGAAGTGTGTTCTTTTAATACCTAATTTATTGAGAGTTGTTAGCATAAAGGGATGTTGACTTTTATTGAAACTATTTTCTGCAAAGCTGCAGGCAACACACTACCACATTTCAAGCTATACTACAGGGCTACAGTGACCAAAACAACACGGTAGTGGTACAAAAACAGACACCAGACAAATGAAACAGAATAGAGGGCACAGAAATAAGGCCACACACCTAAACTATCCAATCTTTGACAAAGCTGACAAAAGCAAGCAATGGGGAAAGGACTCCCTAATGAATAAATGGTGCTTGGAATAACTAGCTAGTCATATGCAGAAGATTAAAACTAGACCTCTTACTTACAGCACATTAAAAATCAACTCAAAATTAACAAGGATATCCAGGACTTGAACTCAGACCTGGACCAAGCAAACCTAATAGACATTTACAGAACTCTCCACCCCAGATCCACAGAATATACATTCTTCTCAGCACCACATCACACTTACTCTAAAATTGACCACATAATTGGAAGTAAATCACTCATCAGCAAATGCAAAATAATGAAAATCATAACAAACAGTCTCTCAGACCACAGTGCAATCAAGTTAGAACTCAGAATTGAGAAACTAACTCAGAACCACACAGCTTCATGGAAACTGAACTGGCTCTTGAATGTTGACTGGATAAACAATGAAATGAAGGCAGAAATAAAGACGTTCTTTGAAACCAACGAGAATGAAGACACAACATACCAGAATCTCTGGGACACATTTAAAGCGTCTCTAGAGGAAAATATATAGCAACAAATGCCCACATGAGAAGAAAGGAGAGCTCTAAAATTGACACCCTATCGTCAAAATTGAAAGAGTTAGAGGAACAAGATCAAAAAAACTCAAAACCTAGCAGAAGACAAGAAATAACTAAGATCAGAGCAGAACTGAAGGAGATAGAGACACAAAAAACCCTTAAAAAACTCAATAAATCCAGGAGCTGGTTTTTCGAAAAGGTCAACAAAATAGACAGATCAGTAGCCAGATTAATAAAAAAGAAAAAAAAAAAAAAGAAGAAAATAAAAATAAGTTAAAAATCAACTCAAGATGGATTAAAGACTTAAATATAAAACCCAAAACTATATATATATATATAAAATATATATGTAAATATATAAAAATATATATATATAAAATATATATATAAAACCCTGGAAGACAACCTAGGCAACACCATTCAGGACATAGGCACAGGCAAAGATTTCGTGATGAAGGCACCAAAGCAATTGCAACAAAATCAAAAATTGACAAATGGGGTCTAAATAAACTAAATAGCTTATGTGCAACTAAGGAAACTAGCAACAGAGTAAACAACTAATGGAACTGGAGAAAATTTTTGCAAACTATGCATCTGACAAAGGTGTAGTATCCATCATCAATAAGAAACTTAAACAAATTTGTAATTAAACACCAAGGAACCCCAATAATCTAGGAAAAGAACAAAAATCGACACTTTTCAAAAGACATATATGCTGCTAACAAGCATGTGAGAAAAAGCTCAATATCACTGATTATTAGAGAAATGCAAATCAAAACAACAATGAGATGCCATCTCATACCTGTCAGAATAGGTATTATTAAAAAGTCAAAAGTAACAGGTGTTGGCAAGATTGAAGAGAAAAATGAATGCTTATACACTGTTGGTAGGAGTGTAAATTAGTTCAACCATTGTAGAAAACAGTGTGGCAACTTCTCAAAGTGATAAAAGAAGAACTATTTGACCCAGCAATCCCATTACTGGGTATATACCCAAAGGAATATAAATAATTCTGTTGTAAGTACATTTGCACATGTATATTCAATCCAGTACTATGCACAATAGCAAAGACATGGATTCAGCGTAAGTACCCTTCAATGGTAGACTGGATAAAGAAAATATGATACATATATACCATGGAATGCTATGCAGGCACAAAAAGAATGAGATCGTATCCTTTACAGGAACATGGATGGAGTTACGAGTCATCCTTCACAAACTAATGCAGGAACAGAAAATCAAATGCCACATGTTCTCACTTATAAATGGAAGATAAATGATGAGAATACATGGACACATAGAAAGAAACAACAGACACTTGGGCCTACTTGAGAGAGAAGGTTGGGAGGAGGAAGATGATCAGGAAAAATAACTCATAGGTACTAGGCTTAATACCTGGGTGACAAAATAATCTGTACAACAAACTGCCATGACACAAGTTTACCTGTAGAACAAACCAGTTCAGGTACCCTTGAATTAAAAATAAAAGTTAAAATAAATTAATTAAAAAGTTAAAAAATAAAAAATTAATTAAAAAACATATGATTTATCTTTTCTGCTTAGGTACACACTTGGGAAAGTTTCTTTGTCAAAAAACTTGTATTGTTGAAGAGTAGATATTTTGTTTTTTTATTTTTTATCCATTTTGTCATTGTATATATTTTAAGTGGGTCATTGAGACTATTTATATTCAATGTTAATATTGAGATGTGAGGTATTGTTTTGGTCATAATGTTTATTGTTACCTAGTGCTTTTGTTTCCTTATATTATTTTTTATAAGCCCAGTAAATTTTATGCTTTCAAGAATGTCTGTTATAATATGTATAGATCTATTGTTTCAAGATTTAGAATTCCTTTTAGCATGTCTGGTAGGGCTAGTGTAGTAGTGTTAAATTCCTCCAGCATTTGGTTGTCTGAGAATGACTTTACATCTCCTTCAAGCAATCTACTGATCTAATGCAACTCCCATCAAAATACCAACATTTTTCACAGAATTAGGAAAACAAAATCCTAAAATTCACATGGAACCGAAAAAGAGCCCATATAACCAAAACACTCCTAAACAAAAACAAACAACTCTAGAAGCATCACATTAGCTGACTTCAAACTATACCACAAGGCTATAGTAATCAAAATGGCATGGTATTGGTATAAAGATAGATACATAAACCAGTAGAATAAAATATAGAACCAAGAAATAAAGCCAAATAGTCACAACACACTGATCTTTGACAAAACACACAAAACCGTAAATTATAGAAAGGACACTATTCAATAAATAGTGCTGGGGAAATTGAACAGCCACATGTTGAAGAATGAAACTAGACCCTTATCCCTCACAATATACAAAAATTAACTCAAGCTGAATTAAAGACTTCCATCTAATCCCTAAATCACAAAAATTCAAGAAGAAAACTGAAAAAAACTCTTCTGGGCATTGGCCTAGGCAAACAATTTATGACCAAGACCCTAAAACCAAATGCAACTACAAAAATAAATAAATAAATGGGACCTAATTAAACTAAAAAGCTTCTGCACAGCAAAATAAATGATCATCAGAATAAACAGATAACCTACAGAATGAAGGAAAATATTTGCAAATAATGCATCCAACAAAGGACTAATATTCGTAATCCATGAGGAATTCAAATTAGCAAGAAAAACATTAAATAATCCCATTAAAAAGTGGGAAAATAACATAAATAGACATCTCTCAAGAGAAGACAAATGTCCAACATTTGAAACATGTTTAATATCACTAATTATCAAGGAAATGCAAATTAAAACCACAATGAGATACCACCACACCACCTTACCCCAGCCAGAACCGCCATTAAAAAAAAGGAAGAATAAAAAAGTCAAAAACAGAAACATTAATGTTGGTGTGGATATGGAATGTAAATTAGTACAACTTCTGTGGGAAACAGTGTGGAGATTTTTGCAACACAGATCTATCATTTAGCCCAGCAATTCTCCTCCTGGGTATCTACCCTAAGAAAAAGAAGTCAGTAAGTTAAAAAAAAAAAAAAAAAAAAGGCACCTGCACATGTATGTTTCTTGTGGCATAATTCACAATTGCAAAGATATGGAATCAGCCTAAGTCCCCATCAACCCATAAGTGCATAAAGAAAAATATGGTACACACACACACCCACTAGAGTACTACTCAGCTATAAAAAATAACACAATAATGTCTTGCCACAACCTGAATGGAACTGGAGGACATTGTTCTAAGTAACTCAAAAATGGAAAACCAAATACTGTATGTTTGCACTTAAAATGGGAACTAAACTATGACATGAAAAGGCATACAGAGTAGAAAAATGAACACTGGAGACTCAGAAGCAGGGAGGGTGGGAGGAGGATGAGGGATAAAAAACTACCTATTGGGCACAATGTACACTACTCAGTTGATGGGTGCACTAAAATCCCAGACTTCGTCACTATGCAATTCATCCATGTAACCAAATACCATTTGTACCCCTAAAGCTACTGAAATAAAAAAGAAAATTTAAACTTCTATTATTGAGGGGACACCAATATTTCCTATAAAACAGAGAAGTACTATTTGAAATGATATATTTATTACCACTGGTGAACATAAATCTGGAAAACTATTATTCTTGGTGATTTAGAGTATCAGAAGCTATGTATAATATCACACAAAGTTATTTTGGAGAGGAAAAGCAGATAGTCTATAAATCATTTAAAACTGATTTTAAGGAACCTTAAAATGTTATTGTTCTTTTTATTTTCTGTCCCTTAAGTTCCTGTCACTATTTGGATGTATTTTTTTCTTTACTTCAATCACTTGTTATGATAAATCATTTATCTTTAAAAGATATTCCCATGGAGTGACAACTTCATTCATTCATTCATTCATTGATAGACAGATAGATAGATAGATTGATTGACTGATTTTCCTACACTTCACTCCTTCCATGAAAATGATCTCTAAAAGGAATTAGTTTGGAAAGCATCAGAAATTTGGGAGCATAGATTTTCCTTTAAATTATGTTCTTTTCTTATTGGTTTCACTTTACATTGCTACCTAAATAGGATGACTTGGGTATGGGTTATGCATGATTCATGGTAAAATATTTAAAATATTAAAAAGTGTGGATACATCTATAAAATAGGAAAGCTTAAGACTAGATATCCCAAGAATGAACATGTCATCTATTTCCTTCAGTGTTGCATTACAGCACCTAGCTCCTGTCCTGACATACAGTAGATGTAACAATGAAAGAAAGGAAAAATATTCTAAAGAAAAAGTAAAAATATACACAATATGATGAGGAGCATTTTAGCTAGTATATGTTGCAATACATTTACTGGGTCTCTGTGTGGTTAGAGTAATTACTTATTAGTAGTATGAAACTTGTCTCAGTTTCCCCAGGTTTTTACGTCAGATGTCCTTGATCCTTGCCTGGTAAGCACCACTCTTCATTTTCAAAAAATCTCTGTTTTGACAGTAATTTATATAGTCAGTGTTTACAGCTATACTCTGCAGTTTACTCATTAATTTTTTTCTTTATACTTTCTTATATCTTTTATAATAATGTGAAAGTTGAAAATAACTAGGAAGGAGTAAAATTGGTCAAATTCAATCGAAAAGGTATACGGAAGTTTAAAGTTCTCAAGATGAGTATATACATCTGGGAGGCTGAGGTAGGCAGATAGCTGAATCAAGGAGTTTTAAACCAGCCTGAGAAACTTGGCAAGATTTTGTCTCTACAAAATCGCACACAAAAAGTTGACCAGGTTTAGTGACGCATGCCTGTGACCTCAGCTACTCAGGAGGCTGACGTGGGAGGATCACTTAAACCCAGGAAGTCAAAGCTGCAGTGAGCTGTGATTGTACCACTGCACTCCAGTTTGGGTGACAAAGTAAGACACTGTCTCTAGAAATTTAAAAACTGTGTGTGTGTATGTGTGTGTGTGTATAAATGCACAAAATGAAGTGAAAATTGGAATTCTTGAGTAAGTCTGAAAATGTATTCTCGTTTTAATAATCTGAAAATCCGAAGATGTTTTTATTGAGATTTAAGTGTTGTAGAAATTGATTTTTATTTTTTCTGTATCTTCTAAATTATATGTAGTCATTAGAAAAAATACAGGGAAGAATAAATATTTTTATAGATTATAGAGTACATAGTCTAATATCTGGTAAGATGAGTGCTGTTCACATAAGTTGTGAGAATTACCCTATGTTAACAAGCAAATAAAAGTTGACATCGCAATCATTCTATTAACCTCTTCATGGGTCACATAATGACTTCATTCAGATCACCAACTATGAGCTCTTGAACACTAAGGTTATTTGAAATTTGAAGATTATATTGGTGAGTACAGGAAAAAATCTGATTTTTACACTCCAGATAAAATAAAACTGACAGAAAAGTAAGTAACAGCTACAGTAAGTGAGAAAAATTATACAGCATATTACAGGGAACAATTTTCTCCCAGATAACAACATATAACAAGAATAATGATATAGTAGTAATTCAAGATTTAAGTTGAATTTACACTTTTAAAATAACAATGAAATTGTAAAATGTTTCAATTCAGTTCAAAACAAGTATTGAGGTTCCATTAGCAAGCTAGTGCTGGGAATCAAAGCAGAGATATTCCCTACTGACACCTACAATAACGAAACCATACTTGGGAAATGAAGAAAGACACTCTATGAAAGACACCAATAAAGGTTAAAGACAGGTGACAAAAACAGTCCCATAAAGTCAAATGAAAAAATAAAAGTTATTCTCACTCTTGATCATGTAAAATAATTCCTATTTATTCTGGCTTATAATGATCGTATTCAACAATCCTATATTATACCAGGTACTGATTAAATATTTTATTCCAGATAACTCCATGAGACAAAGTACAAGTCTCTTATGACAGATGAAGAAATTCACTCAATGATAAGGTTACCAGAATCAGTCATTTTTTTAATAGCACCACATTTCATCCTTCCAATTTTTCCTGTTCTAGCTTCCATTTTTTTGTTATAAGCAATTATTTGATGAATATTTTGTATACAGTCGTCCTTTATATAAGGGCAAAAATTTATCTAGAATAAACACTTAGAACTTTTGAGTAATTGGATATGCTTATTTCCAGCTTTACAGGACACTGACAGATACCTGCCCAAAGGATTGTGTTGATTTTGAAACATTCCTCTGTGTACAAATATATTTTCCTATAGTATCTCTTCCTCCAGATTCTAACATGTATGATTATACTTCTTTAATTTTTTGCCATTCTAGCAAAATGAGCCCATTACCATATTTTGTAATACCCAGAAATGATGTTGTGCTTATTTTCATTTCTTTGCCATTAAGATTCTCATTTTTGTGAATTTTCTATTGACATTATTGGCACAATTTCTAATTGGATGGTTCTTTCCTGTGATTCTTATGCATTTGCAGTTATTTATACATTCCATATACTATCATGTTATATGCTTTGCAAACCACGTCATTACTTACATATTAACTATGTGAGGTCTATGTTTTTTTTTCTACTTTAGCACTTTTTTTAAAAGGTATAGATACTCCAAAATTCATTCTTTTCATGCCAACAAATTCCATAATCAAGGTGTAGAGCAGTTCAATAATTTTCTCATGACCCTTTTAAATCTTCCTCTTTCTCCAGCCCTAGCCTCTGATAACCTCTGGCTGATCTGTGTTCTATCTCCAGGATGTCGTAACAGTATACATAGAATCACACTCTATGTAGCCTTTAGCATTTATATTAAAATATATGTGCATACAATAAAATATGTTAAAGCTATATATATTCTATAAATACATAACATTGTTATATTATATGTACCTATATATTAATATTATATATGTGAAGTATTTTATGAATGTATCAAAATTTGTTTGTTTATTCACTAGTTTCGTTGAAGGACATTTGGGTTGCTTCAGTCCAAATGAAACTGAAAACACCTCCTGTATTTACCAGTTATGTGGATTACAGGATGTCCTCTGAGCCAAGGATTTGCCATCAGTAATGGAATGTGCAGTTTATGGACATCTGCATTACTTGAGCAGCTACAAAATCTAAATTTCTCCCTTAATGCTAATGCTTTCTCTGACAATTGCTTTTATTCCGCTTTCTGTTCTAACAGAACCTGAAATTAAACACTTATCAGTTGATAAAGGGGATGATTCTAAGGTTGACAGCAGAATCTCATGGAAATGGATTTGTTTTTCTGAAAATCATGGCTTAGATTTAAAAAAAAAAAAAAAAAAGAAAGAAAGAAAGAAAGAAAAGAAAAAAAAGCAACAACAAATGCATTCTTGACACCTACCAAAATCTCAGGATACTTCTTATAAGAAGGTTAAAGATATAACCACAACATTGAGCAGAGGGTAGGAGTCATTTTGAGAGGTAAAAAACAGTATTTTTAAAAGGGAAAGCAAATTGTTTCTTAGTGAATGTATTTCTAGAGTGATTAAATATCAATAAGAAGAGACAACTAATTTTATGTACATTAACTTATTATTACATATACCTTCATCAATTAACTGTACAGTTGGTTCAGAAATAACCCATATTAATAATCTACAACTAACTCAGCTTTTATTTTCATAGTAACAGGAACCTTTAACAACAGTTCAGTGGCATGATTTTGGCTTAGTGCAACTTCCGCCTTCCGGGTTCAAGAGATTCTCCTGCCTCAGCCTCAGCCTCCCAAGTAGCTGGGATTATAGGCATATGGGATGACACCCAGCTAACTGTTTTGTATTTTTAATAGAGACGGGGTCTGTCCATGTTGGTCAGGCTGGTCTCGAACTCCCGACCTCACTCAGGTGATCCACTCACCTTGGCCTCTCAAAGTGCTGGGATTACAGACATGAGTGACTGCATCCCGCAACAACAGTTCATTTTTATTGTTTACTATCTTTTAGGATTCTTATATTTGGAGTTTCTTTATTCTATACCTAGTAAAAATGTATATTGTTAGACTCACAGAAATGAGTCTAACATTCCTCAGATGACAGGAGTCATATTTTTAAAGCACTGCTCTTTACAATGTGAAGGCAACCATCATCCTAATGACTAAATAGATCTTATGGGGTCAACCACTAACAATTGCTTCATCAAAGTGAAGCAATGAATTATGTTTGTGTCTCATGATTTTCACCCCCATAAGCTTTTGGAATTATTGTAAGTATAAATAGACAAGAAAGCTCAGTTTTGGCCTGGTGCGGTGGCTCATGCCTGTAATCCCAGCACTCTGGGAGGCCGAAGCTGGCAGATCCCAAGGTAAAGAGATCGAGACCATCCTGGCTAACACAGTGAAACCGTGTCTCTACTAAAATTAGTCGGGTGTGGTAGCTCATGCCTATAATCCCATCTACTCAGGAGGCTGAGGCAGGAGAATCACTTGAACCAGGGAGGCGGAGGTTGCAGTGAGTCAAGATCATGCCACTGCACTCCAGTCTGGGTGACAGAGCAAGACTCCATCTCAAAAAAAAAAAAAAAAAGGAAAAAAAGAAAAGAAAAGAAAAGAACTTCAGTTTCTGTTTACTTGATAACCAAGAAAATGAAACAGAAAATAACAACAGTTATTCTGGTGAAACAATGATATGACTGCTATGCTTTTGATAATGAAACACAATTTTCACTTAAATATCTATCCTTTACTTTGAAATATTATCTGTTGGAGAATAATAGCTAATGTAAATATCAGATAACCCTATAAGGCCATAATGAAGAATAGCTAAAGAGTATTATTTATTGAAAAAATAAAATTCAGCTATATTTAAGATATGCTTTTCACTCCATTTTACAAAATGACAAAATACTGTAATATGTAAGAGAAAAGCATTACATGGATGTAAATTTCTCTTTTCATGTGACACATATTCCACCAAGGATATATTTCTATGGTTGCGGGGGTTGTTAAGCAAAATAATAAACAAGTAAGATAGACTGGATGTGAAATAAGATTTAATTCAAAAGCTATTTACTGTGATTGAATGTACCAAGGAAAGTAAAATAAAGTATATAGGAGAGAAAATCAGGTAGTCCAAAATACTTTTTTTATGTGTAAATTTTATGTTTTACCACATCATTATTATAAAATACTTGGAAACTTATGCAACTAAAACAAAACAATGAACAAACTTTTGAATGCAGGAAGGAAGTTGGACAAAAGCAAAATAATACTAAAAAGTGTAATGGGTAGTTTATAAGATATGTGGTTGGAAACTGGCATAGGCCATTACTGGGTTTGTGCTCCTTTAAGTAACACAAATTATCTCTATGGTAATACATTTTCCAATGTCCCTTTTCACTCTTCTCATATACCTAATCTTCAACACTGACCTATCCACTTCACTATCCTCCTCACAAAAATCTCATAACCAAGATGTGAAAATTCTCTAAACTGTCAAGGGAACCTCCTTGAGGTTTTGCGAACAGAGAGTCCCGGATCATATCACAGCTGAATTGTCTCAGAATCTCCACGAGTGGAGCTCAGGAATCAGCATTAATCCAGTATTAAGTTCCTCAGATGACAGGAGTCATATTTTTAAAGCACTGCTCTTTACAATGTGAAGGCAACCATCATCCTAATGACTAAATAGATCTTATGGGGTCAACCACTAACAATTGCTTCATCAAAGTGAAGCAATGAATTATGTTTGTGTCTGTCTACCTAACTTCAAAAAAAAAAAATCGTTTCCTTTTTTCTAAGAGGTCTTCCAAAAGTGTTCAGTTTTCAACCATGCAGACATTAGAGTTTTCTTAGGGAGGAAGAATATAAAATCATCAAGTCTAGAGAGGAAATCTATTTTAACTTCCAATGAGTATTTAATAATACGCCATCACATCCATATTTATTGATGGTTTATCTTTCTCGTTCAGAAGTCTTGGTTCTTGACATGAAAGAACAGGAACTTTTTGGCCCTCTTGGACCTCTCAACACTCTTTTTGGCTGCCCCAACCTCTACACACACTATATATCTTGTTCTCATCTTACTTTCTGTAGTAGAGCCTTATTTCACTACCAGGTATCCACATACCTCTTCTTGATAAAAGATTCTAATTTTTATTCAGGACAACAGGTTCCTAGCCAAGATCAATTGCTTAGCCTTTCACTAAGTATGACCATATCATTAAGTTCTTACATACTAAAGGTACGTAAGTGGGGATGCTCATATGACTTCTGAGAAGGCTGCCCGAAGGAAACTGACTTGCTAAGTGATGCGATCTTTCCTCCTTCTATCTCCATCTTTTCTGCATAGAATGTAGACATAATGGCTGGAGCATTAGAAACTATATTGGGCCTCAGAACAATGTTGGAAATGGAAGCAGTACAACTTCCTGAAACTACGGTAGAGTCCCCACGCTTGTGATGGACTGACTACATCTTTTCTTACATAAAATAAGTTTAGATGATCTTCTATTTTATTTTATGTATCGTGATCAGATTCCTGTTCCTGATATCTCTGCAATTTCTCACAGATATATTTGCTGTCTGTAAGTAACTTGGGTAGATCATTATCATCTGTGACTCAGATTAACAGAAGGAAATCATTGCTCAGATCCTGGTGCTTCTATCTTTCTGGTATGTTAGCAAAACTTATGTTTGAATTCCTATGGGAGGTTCTCTGTCTGGATGTCATTTGAGAGGAAGTGAGGTGGGAATTGAAACATTTTTTCTCTACCTAAATTATCTCTTGTGTGTAGATATTCCTCATTGCACAGCCCCTGCACCATGGAGGAGGGGACTCCCCTCCTCTGCCTGTTGCAAACACCAATCTGAACTCCTTTCCTTGAAGTAGTGATCATTTCAGTAACATGTTCTTTTGGAAAAGGATTTTGTGATGTTCTACAGTCAAACAGAACCTGGCATGATATTCTTGGTCTCGCATCCTTGTGCCGTGACGTTAGGGATGACTCTCATAGCCAGGCCTTCTGCTGCTGTCTTTGTGGTACAGTCTGAGGAAGAGAGTGATCTTTTTCCCCCTCTAAGTTCAGAGAAAATATAAACCCTCTGAAAGATAAACAGATAGTGTTTAAGTCTCACTTTTGCTTTCAGCAATTTTTTTCTCATCACATTCGAAGAAAATATCTGTGGATTTGCATTTAGATAATCTCTAGAAATTCCAGAAAATAATGCCTTTTCTACTCGAATCTGCAATCATTAGATTTCTTATGTCTAATTATCAACAAATCTAAAAAATGTTCCCCAGTTCTAGTGATATGTAACTGAGAAATAAAAATTGTATATCTTTACTGTGTAAAATGTAATGTTTTGATGCAAGTATGCATTATAAAATAATTTAATCAGGCAAAATAACCTATTCATTACCTTACATTCTTGGTGGCGAGAACATTAAGATCTTAGCAATATGCGAGGATACAATGCACCATTATAAACTATAGTTGCTATATTGTACAATAATCTTCAGATATTACTGTACACCACATTTTCTTTATACACTCATCCTTCCATGGGCATGGGTTAAGTTCATGTCTTGGTTATTATGAATAATGCCACAATGAACATGGGAGTGCAGATTTCTCTTCAGCAGACTGACTTCAAATCCTTTGGATGTATAACCAGAAACGGGATTGCCAGATCATATGGTAATCCTATTTCTAATTTCTGGAGGAACTGCAATATAGTTTTCCATAATAGATGTACTAATTTCCATCTTTACCTATATTATCCATATCGACACTTATTATATTTGGATTTTTTTGAATCTAGCAAATGTTTAGTCTTTCAATATATTTGTCTTTACAGAGAATTCATTTTATGGTTGTGTAAACAAAGTTATAGATTAGCCATGAATTCCCAATATTATAAGGCCTACAGTTTATCCAACCACATTATATACACACAGGCACACATACACGTGCACACACACACGCGTGGAAAGAGATCCGTAGTGAATTATTGTTTACTATCTTCTTGTAGCAATTTGCAGGGCCGTATAGTAGAAACTACAACATAATAATTCATTTAAAAAGTAATTTGTTCTTCAATCTTTCTCCATAACCTCACTACATATTAATATCCATTTATTACTGTGTATCCACAGACCATCTTCCCTTAAATTTAAAAACTCTCTAAAAATAAAAGCTATAGTCACGTCACCACTATCAATGATTTATAGCTAACTTGGTAAAAGATTATTTACTGAGAAATAATCTTTTAAACTATTTGTCCCATCATATGCTGTTCATTAAATGAGTCAAAAACATTGAAGTGTGACTTTTGGTTAAGTTGTCAACCAAGCGGCACTTTAGCATGAGGTGATTATAATGTAATAATACTTTTAGTGTTCCATCATCATTAAAATGTGAAGAGTTTTGCAGAGTGGTTTGAATTACAATCACATCAAACTGACCAACAAATTTCAGCAGATTCCAAACCTTTCTCAAAGGCTAAGGAAATAGAACTTCTTTCTGCCTGCCTTTCAGCTCTGTGCCTGCCCCTTTCACAGCTGGCTAAATGTGAGAGGACCTAAATACAGTAACAGTCATCCGTAATCCGCTCTCCCTTTTGCACATAGACAAAAAAGAATGACTAAGCTGGCTGCATGATTTCCCCTAGGAACTTTCATAATAAGCAAAGGAACAGAAATGTCTTACTTCTGTATTTGATGATCACCCTATCACATGCACAGATCCCAAGTTTAGGCAAGAGAATCACGATAATAGAATGCATAATCGATTTACTACATAGGAGAGATTTCCCGTGAAACTTCATGCTTATGCAGGTTGTAATAAGAGTAAATCTTACTGAAAGAATGCAGGCTGAAACAATCTAAAGTTTATAATGAAGAGCAAGTAGCTGTACAATAATTGAAGCTGGTACCCTCATTTCAAAATAGGAATATATAAAGAGATTGCCTCAGAGAATCAAAGCTAATATTCATGATATTAAACTGAGTTTATAAAATGTCTTAAGAATGTTGGATTTGATTTTTAGGTTTCTCCTAGAAACTTCTTTTTCATCTTTTTCAAAAACATCTTGTCCAATAGTCTGACAGATCCTTTGCCCACTATGATCCTGTTTTCTTTTTACTGTCATTCTTGTTTGCCTGATGATTTCAAATATTCTTAACTAGAGCAATTCTGATGTATATTGTTTAAAAAACAGGGTATTATGTGACAAAAGTTATGATTTTGGTATTTCACTTCAGGATACAAATATAGCAAAATGTTACACAGTTTTTAAGACTCAGATGTAGGTTTACATCCTATACTGTGAAAAATTAAAGTATTTCTACTTTATAAAAGATAGGAAGTTGACATTTTTGACCTGAATAGCACAGTGAAAGTTACATATCAAATTCATGAAAGGGTGCTTCCAGGACTAATATATTCAGAAATTTGGTATTTGTCTCACACGACATTGGTGAGCTCTGCTGACTATACATGGCCATTGAGTCATGCCTGCCTTCTTTGATCTTATTCAAAGAAGATCTTATTCAAAAATCTGCTTGACATCAGACACATTTAAACAAGTATTTGTAAGCTTTGTAGTGAATAAAAATAATTCACTACAAGTCCTTTAGTATTCTTCTTGTATCAAAATCTTGAAGACAAACTTCATCATTCTCAAGCAGGATCAAGAAGAATTAACAGTTTCTGCCCTATAACAGCTCTCAGATGTTAAGGAAGTAGCTCACTGATGATTACTAAATTGGCATTTTCAACACATCCAGCCACAGTCCTTTTTAATGCAGAATTCACATATTTGTTATTTTGTACAATATCACTGATTACTTCATAATACTGACAATTTTTAAAAAAGAGATTGTTATTTCAGTGAACAACAAAATCAGAATGATTTTATTTTTAGAGGAGCAAACTTTCATCTGTCCCTGCCTGTTTGCAGATCATGTTTTCTTCCTTCTTTCCTTCTTTTCATTGTTCTTTTTCTCCTTTCTTATTTCCTTCGTTCTATTTTTAATAATAATTGCCGGTGAGCATCTTTTACATGTGGGACATTTTATACCCTAAATGTTTAAACAAGTTCCTGTCTGCATAGAACTTTATTCTAGTAGAGAAAGATTGATAATAAGTAAATAAATGTATAATATGTCAGATGGTGATAAAATCTATGATGAAATCTAAAGCAGGGCAAAGGAAACAGACATTACTCTTCGTTGGAAGAATGCAGGTGCTATTTTATATATGGTAGTTAGGAAAGTCCTTTATGACATGATATTTGAGCAATGACAAAAGAAAAATGATGAACTTTATGGCTCTGTGGAGGAAGAATATTCAAAACAGAGGGAGCAGCAGGTGCACAGGTCTGGAGGCAGGAGAATGCTTCGTTTGTTCAACTTCCAACAGGAATTTAAGAGGATGACATTGGAAGAATTCAGAGATGTGGTAGTGTAGGTTTTTGAAAATACATAGGAGTTTGAGATTTACTTAAAGTGATGGAAACCATTGTTGAGTTTCCAAGCAGATAAATGGCAGGATTGGACTCCTACTGGGAAATGACAGTTCTAGCTGCTGAGTGGAGAGTAGAGATAACTGTGCCAAGCATCACAGAGCAACAGAGAGAAAAGCCATTTAGAATGTATAATAAAGGAAGAAGCTAAGCTCTTATTCCATAATATATTCTATTTGTCTTTCTCTATAAAAGAAAACCTTCCTGTGTTAATAAAAGCAAGAATCTTGAATTTTGGTCAAAGTCCTTGCACCTCACTGGAAATCTCAGGTGAACATTTGCCTTCCCGATCCCTAAAGAAGCTGCTTTCATTGAGTTTAGTCCTGGCTGTCTGTGTTACATAGTGAGTTCTCTGCATTCTCACTTGATATTTCTTACCTCTCCTGTCTTGTTTCTAGATGTTGGCTGCTGCTGCTCTTCCTCTTACTCTCATAGAAACCCTCCAGTCTAGACACAATTTTTGGTGGGTAAAGAAGTCATGAAGAAAGGCAAGCCCAGTGCAAAATCTTCATCACTGATATTTTTAAGTTCTGGGATGCATGTACTGAATGGACAGGTTTGCCACATAGGTAGACATGTGCCATGGTGGATGTATGCACCCATCAACCCATCATATAGGTTTTTAGCTCTGCATTCATTAGGTGTTTGTCTTAATGCTCTCCTTCCCCTCTCCTCACATCCTCCAACATGCCCTGTGTGTGATGTTCCCCTCCCTGTATCCATGTGTTCTCATTGTTCAACTGCCATTAATGAGAGAACATACAGTGAGAACATGTGAGAACATGCAGTGTTTGGATTTGTGTTCCTCAGTTAGTTTACTGAGAATGATGGTTTCTAGCTTCATCCATGTCCTTGCAAAGAACATGAACTCATTCTTTTTTATGGTTGCATAGTATTCCATGGTGTATATGTGCCACGTTTTCTTTATTCAGTCTATTGTTGATGGGCATCTGGGTTTGTTCCAAAGGTCTGCTATTGTAAACAGTGCTGCAATAAACATGTGTGTGCATGTGTCTTTACAGAATGATTTATAATCCTTTTGGTATATACCTAGTAATGGCATTGCTGGGTCAAATGTTATTTCTGGTTTTAGATCCTTGAGGAATTGTCACACTGTCTTCCACAATGGTTGAACTAATTTACACTCTCACTAACAGTATAAAATATTACTATTTCTCCATATCCTCGCCAGCATCTGTTGTTTCCTGACTTATTAATGATCATCATTCTAATTGGTGTGAGATGGTATCTCATTGCAGTTTTGATTTGCATTTCTCTAATGGCCAGAGACGATGAGCTCTTTGTTGGCTGCATAAATGTCTTCTTTTGAGAAGTGTCTGTTCTTGTACTTCACACACTTTTTGATGCAGTTGTTTTTATCTTCTAAATTTAAGTTCCGTATAGGCTGGATATTAGCCCTTTGTCAGATGAATAAATTGCAAAAATTTTCTTCCATTTTGTAGGTTGCCTGTTCACTCTGATGATAGTTTCTTTTGCTGAGCAGAAGCTCTTTTCTTTAATTAGATCCCATTTGTCAATTTTGGCTTTTGTTGCAATTGCTTTCAGTGTTTTAGTCATGAAGTCTTTGCCCATGCCTATTTCCTGAATGGTATTATCTAGATTTTATTCTAGGGTTTTTATGGTTTTAAGTTTTATGTTTAAGTCTTTAATTGATCTTGAGTTAATTTTTGTATAAGGTGTAAAGGGGTCCAGTTTCGGTTTTCTGCATATGACTAGCCGGTTTTCCCAGCACCATTTATTAAATAGGGAATCCTTTCCCCATTGCTTGTTTTTGTCAGGTTTGTCAAAGATGAGATGGTTGTAGATATGTGATGTTATTTCTGAGGGCTCTGTTCTGTTCCATTGGTCTATATCTCTGTTTTAGTACCAGTATCATACTGTTTTGATTACTGTAGCCTTGTGGTGTAGTTTGAAGTCAGGGAGTGTGATGCCTCCAGCTTTGTTCTTTTTGCTTAGCATTGTCTTGGCTATATGGGCTCTTTTTTGGTTCTGTATGAAATTTAAAGTAGTTTTCTCTAGCTCTATGAAGAAAGTTAATGATAGCTTGATGGGGATAGCATTGAATATATAAATTACTTTGGATAGTATGGGCATTTTCACGATATTGATTCTTCCTATCGATGAGCATGGAATGTTTTTCCATTTGTTTGTTTCCTCCCTTATTTCCTTGACCAGTGGTTTGTGCTTCTCCTTGAAGAGGTTCTTCATGTCCCTTGTGAGTTGTACTACTAAGTATTTTATTCTGTTTGTAGCAATTGTGTATAGGAGTTCAGTCATGATTTGGCTCTCTGCTTGTGTATTATTGGTGCATAGACATGCTTGTGATTTTGGCACAATAATTTTGTATCCTAAGACTTTGCTGAAGTTGTTTATCAGCTTAAGGAGTTTTGGGGCTGAGGCAATGGGGTTTTCTAAATATACAGTCATGTCCTCTGCAAACAGACAATTTGACTTCCTCTTTTCCTATTTGATTACCCTTTATTTCTTTCTCCTGCCTGACTGTCCTGGCAAGAACTTCCAACTATTTTGAGTAGGAGTGGTGACAGAGGGCATTCTTGTCTTGTGCCGGTTTTCAAAGGGAATTATTCCAGCTTTTGCTCATTCAGTATGATATTGGCTATGAATTTGTCATAAATAGCTCTTGTAAGTCTTTTAGGCTGACTGATGGTGCCATGGATGCCATGTTTACCTTTATGACCTGCACAGACACTCTAGATGAGTTCCTGAAAAATCTAAAGTAACTGGAAGACCATGAAAAGTGGAAGAAATGATCAATCCCTGCCTCTACTTAACTTTGAGACATTCTCTATTGTTCCTTATTCCTGCCCTAATTGATAAGACCATTTGACTTTGTAACTGACCTTGGTCAATCTTGTGACTCCACACCTAGGACCCCCTCCCAACTTGGAAAAAACCGCCCTAAACCGTAGCTTTCCAATGCCCACTCCAAACCTATAAAACCAACTCCTATCCCACCACCCTTCGCTGATGCCCTTTTCTGCCTCGGCCCACCTGCACCCAGGTTAATAAACAGCCATGTTGCTCACAAAAAGCCTGTTTGTAGGGTTCTCTTCATTCAGCAGGAGCATTTTAACATTTGTGCTGAAACCTGGGATGGGGGATCTCCTACGGGAGATGAAACCCCCATCCCTGTTCTTGTGCTCCCTCCATGAAGAGACCTACCTACAACCTAGTCATCAGACCAGCCCGCGCATCCACTCATCATCCTCATGTCAGGTAAGAGGTTTGCCTCAACTCTCTTCTTTAGCCTTTCTTGCCACCTGTCAACCTCCTTCTCCTATCAGTTTTATTTTCTTCTCTCTTTCAAGGGAGACAAGACAGACAGGACTTTCCATGAGGTTTATGACTGGAAAAGTTCCTATGCAGGTCATGGAACCGGGAAGACAGTCTTCCTTCAGTGACTGATCATTGCAGAGACATCTGCTCTGGTCACTCACTCACACTCATAGGTGATGGATCAATGCGGGGGATACCCCATTTGACTGATTCACCCCAGATTCAGACCAAGGTTTTGTCTAGGACACCTGCTAAGCTGCTCGGTTGTGCATTCACTTTCTTTATCTCCGCTGCTCTTCTTAAACTATGGACAACCTCCCACCCTCCATTCCACTCTCCTCTCCCTTAGGCTGCATTCTAAAAAACCTCAAACGTCTCCGGCTATCACCTGACCTAAAACCTAAGCGTCTTATCTTCTTTTGCAATATCACTTGGCCACAATATAAATTGGACACTGGCTCTAAATAGCCAGAAAACAATAACTTCAATTTTTCTATCCTGCAGGATTTAGACCATTTTTATCGTAAAATGGGCAAATGGTCTGAAGTACCCTATGTCCAGGCATTTTTCACACTTTGCTCATTTCCTGTCTCTACTCCCAGTGTAACTCCCCTCAATTTCTCCTTCTTTTCCTTCCACCCGTGCCTCCTGTTCCTACTGCCAAGCAGATCCTTCACTGTCAATAGACCCTTCTGACCTTCCCCTTCTCCCCCAGGCTGCCCCTCATCAAGCCGAACTGAAACCCTAATCTCCCTACCACCCCATCCCCTCCCTCTTATATCTCCTCTGTCACTTCTCCATCCTACCTGCTCCAGGACACAATTCAGTCCTAAAACTAGCTCTCCCTCCTCCGCCCAACATTTCCCCTTCAAGACGTGGCTACAGCTGAGGGCACAGTCAGGGTGAATTTCCTTTTTCTCTGTCTGATCTGTCCCAGATTAGCACTTTGGATCATTTTCATTGGATCCCACTAAACATATCCAAGAATTCCAATATCTAACTCGGTCCTACAACTTAACCTGCAATGACTTAAATGTCATCCTAACCTCTACACTTTCTCCAGTTGAACAAAATAGGGTTTATACTCTGGCTCCATCTTACACTGACACCTGCAGACACCATGAGCCCACCCTCCAAGAGGGCGTCACAGCAGTACCTAGGGAAGAACCCCAATGGCAATACCAGGTGGGCTCTCCTGAGATCGACAAGCATGACTGTATGGTCTCTTGCTTAGTGGAGGGACTTAAGCAGGCAGCTTACAAACCCATTAATTATGACAAGCTTAAAGAAACTACCCACGGCAAACATGAAAATCCTGCCCAATTCACAGCCCGCCTAGCAGAAACTCTTAGACATTTCACAGTGCTAGACCCAGAGGGGCCAGAGGGTCACCTTATTCTTAATATGCATTTCACTACCCGATCTGTCCCCAGTATTAGGAAAAAACTTCAAAAACTAGACACAGGCCCTCAAACCCCACAGCAGGATTTATTCAACCTCACCTTTAAGATATTTAATAACTGAGAAGAGGCTGCCAAGTGGCAACATATTTCACGATTACAAATGCTTACCTATGCTGTAAGACAGACCCCAGCCTCTCCTTCAGCTTGCAGAAGTTTCAGACCACCAAATCCACAGCATCCAGGTTTCTCTTCAGGACCTCCTCCCCCCCAAAGCCTTGCTTCAGATGCCAGAAAACTGGCCACTGGGCCAGGGAGTGCCCAGAGACTAGGACTCCATCCTGCTTCAAATGCCAAAAGCATGGACATTGGGCTAAGGAATGCTCACAGCCTAAGGCCCCCTCTAAGCCGTGTCCTGTCTGTGGGGGACCCGGCTAGAAGTTGGACTGTCCAACTCACATTGCTGCTCCCAGAGCTCCTGGAGCTCCAACCCAAAGCTCCCAGAACAAATCCTTCCCAGATTTCCTTGGCTTGGCAGCTGAAGACTGATGCTTCCTGAACATCTCAGAGAACCCCTGGACCATCACAGACACTGAACTTCAGGTAACTTTTACACTGGAGGGGAAGTCCATCCCCTTCTTAATCAACACCGAGGCCACCCACTCCACACTGCCTTCTTTTCAAGGACCTGTTTTCTTGGCCTCCATAATTGTTGTGGGAATTGACGGCAAGGCCTCCAGGCCTCTCCCAACTCCCCAGGTCTGGTGTCAATTACGCCAGCACACCTTTCCACATTCTTTCCTAATCATCCCCATGTGTCCAATTCCCCTGTTAGGCTGAGATATCCTAGCAAAATTGTCTACCTCCTTAACTATTCCTGGGCTACAGCCACACCTCATTGCCACCCTCCTCCCTGAACCCCTACCTCCCTCAAGAGCTCCCCTTTTGTCCCCCTGCCTTAACCCTCGGATGCGGGACACCACCTCCCCATCCCTGCTACAAGTCATTTACCCTTCATCATCCCCTTAAAACCTAACCACTCTTATCCTACCCAGCACCAGTACCTCAAAGAAGTGTTGTGTATCCCTTTCCAAAGCCCAAATTTCTTCCCATATCCTAGCTGTCAAAAAAAAAACAGACAAATTCCACAGAGCGAGCCAAACAGCTCTCCCACCACCTTTAGATGGGGTAAGCAGTCTCCCCCTCTCTCTCTCTTTTCCTTCAGAGAAGAAGAAAAAAGCCTCTCCCTCTTTCTCTCTTATCCTTTAGAGAAAAGGAGACAGGTCTCTCCCTCTTTCTCTCTCTTTTCCTTTAAATCTTTCTAGTAGAGACAAAGGAGACACTCTATCCACGTAGAAGCCAGAGGAGACAAGTCCTTCCCTCTCACTCAAAAACTCCAGCATTGGTCACAGATTTGTGAAGATGGTCTCCCCTTGGTGCCTGTTCAATTGCCAGGATGCCTGCCTTCATCACTCACCCACGTTATAACCCAGGAATCATCAGGGATGCCTACTGAAAACCTGGTAGCTGCTCGCTCCTTCTCCTAGTCTCTAGTCCTTTCCTTAAAACTTACCTCCTTCACCACAGGCAATATTCCGTCCTCTATTCCTCAGTCTGCACCTCTAGCCTGCGTCCTAAAAAACCTAAAACCTCTTCAACTGTCACCCGATCTGAAACCTAAACGTCTCTGTCACATGGCCTGGCCTCAATCCAAATGGCCAGAATATGGCACTTTCATTTTCTCTTAGGTAAACCTGTCCAGCCTCTTATATGATGCCATCAATAAATTAAACTTGGCTGGACTGGCTGAACACTAACTGGGAGTCATGGCTCTTCCAATCCCTAGTCCTCTGATACTATCTTTCTCCTTCTCTTATTTGGATGCTGTGTTTTCTGATTAATCTCTCAATTCCTACAAAATTGTATACAAGCGACAATCAATCAGTCGATAAGACAAATGCTTCTTCTAACAACCCCATGATATCACCCCTTGCCCGGAAATCTCCCAGCAGTTTAAATTCATTCCCATTTTTAGCTTTCTGCACCACCCCCAATCCCACTCGAAGGAGCCCTGAGAAACACATCACCCCTCTTTGCCGCCCGTCCTCCATTCTTCATTTCTTTTTCCTTTATATTACTAATATAAAAAGACAGAAATGTAAGGTCTTTTAGGCTGACTGATGGTGCCATGGACACCATGTTAACCTCTGTGACCTGCACGGACACTCCAGATGAGTTCCTGGAAAATCTAAAGTAACTGGAAAACCACGAAAAGCGGAAGAAATGATCAACCCCTGTGGTGTCCACTTAACTTTGAGACATTCTCTGTTGTTCCTTATTCCCTCCCTGATTGGTAATGCCATTTGATTTTGTAACCAACCTTGATCAACCTCATGACTCCATACCCTATGACCCCCTCCCAGCTTGCAGAAAACTGCCCTGTAACTTTCCACTGCCCACCCCCGAACCTATAAAACCAACTCCTATCCCACGGCCCTTTGCTGACACCCTTTTTGGCCTCAGCCCGCCTGCACCCAGGTGAACAAACAGCCATGTTGCTCACACAAAGCCTGTTTGGGGGGGTTCTCTTCATTCAGCATGCACATTTTAAGAGCTCTTATGATTTTGAGATGTTTCATCCGTACCTAGTTTATTATTTTTAGCATGAAAGGATGTTGAACTTTATTGAAGGCCTTTTCTGCGTCTATTGAGATAATCATGGGTTTTTGTCATTGGTTCTGTTTATGTGATGGATTGCATTTACTGATTTGTCTGTGTCGAATCTGCCTTGCATCCCAGGGATGAAGCTGACTTGATCATGGTGAATAAGCTTTATGATGCATTACTGATATTTTTAAGCCTCTTATTTGATGCCAGCAAATGTTTGACTCCATTATGTGAGAAATATAGACAACTATTTTTTTTAATCTATCAAACCCAAATATTATTCTCTGTAAATAAGTAATCTTAACTAAAACAAAAAGAAACCTCCTTTATTTCTAATCGTAAAAGTAACATTTCTATACTTTTATTGTGTGGTAATTGTGCATTAACCACTTTAAGGGTCTGATTGCTAAAAAGAAAACAGTACTCAAAAATCTGTAGAGATCTTGATTATTCTGTTTTAGAGCTTCGTTTTTTCTTATTAAACAGTTACATCACAGCAAAGGACACAGTACAGCAATAGCATAAGTAGGTAAATTCATGAAAAGAGTCCTGAAATTTTAGGCACAGACTTCTTTGCCTTCCCACTACTGCATCACAAAGGATGCCCCACTGATGTCCGTCATTCTGAGTGAATCTCAAAGTTTCACATTTTCAAAAACCTATGCTATCACCTCTTTCAATTTTTCCTTCCAATTTCATTCTCGCAAACCCTGTTGTGCTTGACAGTTGGATACATTAAGCATTCTTCTGCCTCAAGGCCTTTGTACCTTTGTCCTCAAGTCTTAAACTTCTATCTGCATCCATTTAAAACACCTACGTACCAGGATGCCCAAAAGTATGCTAGTGGTGTGGTCTCTGATGAACTGGGCAGGTGGTAAATTCCAGCCTTCAGTGTTGAATGCCCCTCCTTAAGGCTACGAGTCATGTATTACCCAAACCAAATGTTCAGAAGATAATATATCCTGCCTGGGAACAATTCAGATTCATGCTCATAGAACATCATTAATCTTTAGTTAACACATTCTATGGCATTTATAAATGTCTCTGGAGATGAGCAAGAGACTATTCCATGTCAATTAAGACTCACCCATACTATGTACGTCATCAGGTATGACATGCTATATATTTTGGTAGATGTTTTTCATCAGATTAAGGAGGTTTTTTTAATCAACTTCTATTTTCTAAGATATTTCATTATGACTGCAGAATTTCATCAAATATTTTTCTTTAGTTTTTAAGAGATCTTACATTATTTCTTTCTTTAATCTGGTATAGTAGTAAATCATACTAGTACGAATTACAATAATGAACTACCTTTGCTTTCCTGATATAGCTCCTATTTTAACAAAATAATTATTTTTATGTATAATGTAATCGATTTTTAAATATTTTACTTGTCAAGTTTACATCAATAACTGAGATTAATATGTAACCTTCGAACTGACCTTGTTCAGTTTGGGAATCAAAATTATAATAAACTCATGAATGAGCTGTGAGATTTCCCTCAACTGTATGTTTTTTAACAAAGCCCAAAGATTTTTGTAAATTCTGTTTTTCTACTACAAAAAATAAGTTTAGCATTCTTTACTTATCTTCCTTTATTATTACTAGAGTTCTAGCTCATCATTTTAAACAAATATTGGATATTTTTGGATTACAAATCTGCAAGAAGAAAATACAGCAATGAAGTAATACCAAGGGACACTATAATTGTTTGACTGAATTGACTATCTACATCAAAATACACTTTACAAACAAAATTTTCATACTTATGCTTTGTAGGATATAAAGTAAATCCTGACAAATCCAAAGGTTAAGTACAGAAGATGGCTCTTGCACATTGGTTCATTTTATTTTTAAATTTTATAAAATTTTAAAGTATACATAAGGGCCAATATAGTATAAGCAGGATGGTGGAATGTTTGGCAGCCTTATACTTTTTAAGCTTAAAAATTTAAGATATATGTGATTATGTCAAAAAATACACAAATAACTTATTTATACATAAGCAATTTATAATATACAATATTTTAAGAAATATTTATAAAGAAAGTAACACAAATTTGTGTAGTGAAAATTTAATGTTTTTTCATTGGAAATACCTATAAATATGTTTTCAAAATCCACACTGAAGGAAAAATGGTGCATAAGTCAATGAAACTCAGTCTGTCCTCACAGTTCATTGAATTAAATGCTGTAATTTCCTCTACCAGACTGCAAAGAAAATGGAATCTAATTTCATCAGAAACATTTACAGATCCATCTAGCTAATTCATTTAATAGTAAAGACTGGATTTTATCTCAATATTTGGCATTGAAGGAATGTAAATTTTGGAATCACTAAACAAATGAAAACATTTACAAGTAACAAGTATTGACTTGCTGTCAAGTAGCAATCACAGAATTGGCTGATAAACAATATACTAAGTGGCTACAGAACACTCTGCTATTACCCTTTCATGGTGACATGAGAAAGTGATAACAAGCTAAAATCAGGCTTTTACCTGGTAAAACAAAGCTTCATTTATCCAGCTTTCATCCATCCAAATTTCTAATTACTTAAAATGTGGTCTTTAAAAACACAAAATCCTCACCTGCCACCTATTAGCTACTGATTCTGGGCACGTTATTTAACATGCCTCTCAGGTTCCTCAATTGTGAAATGCAGATAATAATAGTACCTGTCTAGAGATTATGTAAGAGGGACAAGTAAGTACATATATGTGTGTCTATATATATATACACATATGTATAAACACACATGCAAACACGTATATTTACAAAGGTAAATAGATATATGTATGTTTACAAAGATATATATATTTACATGCACATATGTTTATGAAGGTAAATATACATATGTTTGCAAAGTTGAATACATGTTTACAAAGGTAAATATATATACATGTTTACAAAGGTAAACATACACATGTTTACAAAGGTACACATATATGTATTTACAAGGTTAAATATATACATGTATTTATGAACTATATGCATATATATACCTTATGCATATGTTATATACATAAAACATATATGTTAAAATTATATTTATATGTCTATATATACAAGGTGTATATATATACCATATATATATATACCTTATATATATATTATAAGGTATATATATGGTGTGTGTATATATATATATACCTTATATATATATACCATATATATACCTTATATACCATATATATACCTTATAATATATATAAGGTGTATATATACCATAT
>PVKV010025154.1:0-30135 GCA_004027835.1 Alouatta palliata
TTCCTTTGTCCTTTCCTTTTGTGACAGAGTCTCATTCTGTTGCCCAGGCTGGAGTACAGTGGTGCAATTTCAGCTCACTGCAGCCTCTGCCTCCCAGGTTCAAGCAATTCTCCTGCTTCAGCCTCCCGAGCAGCTGGGACTACAGGCACGTGCCACCACGCCCAGCTAATTTTTGTATTTTTAGTAGATATGGGGTTTCAGCTGTTGGCCAGGATGGTCTTGATCTCCTGACCTCATGATCCACCTGCCTCAGCCTCCGAAAGTGCTGGGATTACAGACGTGAGCGTCCTGCCAATAGTGACCCTTTTCAAAGCTTCAGTAGCCTTTCTCTCAGGAGTAACATAGAGCCATCTCTGATCTAAAAGTTTTTAGTTCATTATGTCTGTAGGACTATCATCTGTCTCGGAAAACTTCCCAACACTGACACTTTATATGATTGCATTCACTTTATAGACATTTTAGCTCAATGAAACAATTTTGTTTTTCATTGTATATCATGCACAGAGGCAATATAGTATAGTGTTCAAAAGCGCAGAGTCTAGAGTCAGACATATCTGGGTTTGATTTCCAGATCAGCACTTACTGTTTGTGTAATCATAAGCCAACTACTTACTTTCTCTGAGCTTTGGTTTCTCCATGTAAATGGGAAGAGTAATTGTATCAACCTCTTGCTCTTGTGATTTGGAACACTTCTTACAAGGCAGCACTTAGAGAGTACTTGGAGGGTGTGTGTGTGTGTATATATGAGTTCAACAATTATTAGTGATTTTTTAAAATGTACCAAGCATATGGGAAACAGCAGTGATAAGCCAGTGATAGGCTGGGTGCAGTGGCTCACGACTGTAATCCCAGGACTTTGGGAGGTTGAGGTGGGTGGATCACTTGAGCCCAGGAGTTCGAGACCAGCCTGAGCAATATGGCAAAACCTCATCTCTACTAAAATACAAAAACTAGCTGGGGGTGGTGGCACATGCCTGTAGTCCAGCTACTCGGGAGGCTGAGGTGGGAAGGTCACTTAAGCCCAGGAGATAGAGGCTGCAGTGACCTGTGATCACACCACTGCCACACCTGGGTGACAGAGTGAAACCTTGACTCAAAAAAAAAAAAAAGAAAGGTAGCTATAGGCTCAGTCCTTCTAGACAAACTTACAATAAAGAGTGATGACTGTTATAACTGAGGAAATACACAGTTGTTCATGGCTATAGTAGGAAGACTAAACACAGTCTAGAGTTTAGAGAAGGCCCCTTTGAGGAAGTTACATGAGTGAGTAGACTTTTAGCTAAAATATAGGTATTGTGAGAGAAATTATACCGTAGTACAGTTTTAAGATACTACAAAGATCCCAGGATATGTCCATCAAGAACATTAAGGGGCTACTGTTATGAGTATCACTTAGCATTGAATAGAGGCTGGGCGCTGTGGCTCACGCCTGTAATCCCAGCTCTTAGGGAGGCAGAGGCGGGAGGATAGCTTGAGCCCAGGAGTTCGAGACCTGCCTGGGCGGTATAGCGAGACCCCGTTCTCCACAAAAAGGAAAAAAACAAAAAGACCAAAAAAAAAAAAAAAAAAATAAGCGTAACTTCCCTCAAAGCATTGAATAGAAATGAAATGTGAAGCCTAAGAAAAGCAAAAACTCTTTAGAGTAGAAACTGACATTTATTTTGTAAAAATGTATTAGTAACTTATTTAGCTAGAGAAGAGGACTTTGGAGGGGCAGAATTTAAAGATGATCATCATTTATACAGATCATTCAGTCCTCTAAACAAGCACTTGAGATAGGAAGTATTCGCCCTGTTATATGAATAAGAACACAGAGGCGTCAAGAGGATAAGCAATTTGCCTGATGTTATGTGGCTAGTAAGAGGAGGCGTTAAGATCCAAACTCTGGCAGCATTATTTCCTAAGCCATCCTCTTAGCCCCTGTTCTAATGGCCTCTGAACAGTGGATACACGGTCCATGCTCATAAGGTGCTCACAGTCTAGAGGACAGTAATTGTTCTGGGCTACAGCTGCTAGGGCAAGATTTATTTTGAAATCACTTACATCACAAAGTTAGCAACCCTAAATGGTCTTTCTACCTGACTCCCCTGATAAAATACATCATTTCTGCCTGTCTTTCTCAGATGCCTACGTCTCCCTTTCCCTGTTAAAAAGGCCTCCTGGTGTTGTGTGCCATTTATTGTTTACAAATGAATATTTTCAGAGGTAAGATATTTTTTAGGATCTTTACATTTCTTTTCTATATGATAGCTTTCCTTGCCTATGTAGTGAGGTTATAAACTTGCCTGCTGACTTAAAGCTAAATGTATTTTAAATTTCAGATTAAAGCATTGTATAAATATAAACTGATCTTCAAATTTCTCTTTGAATGAACTTAAAAGTGCTCCTTGTGAAGAAGAAGGGATTTTATATTTGCCTTTTTATAAGGAAATAAAATTCTTTGATGGTCGGGTGTCCTCCAGGCTTAACGACTCCTCTGAGTTTTGTTTGCCTTAAATGAGCAGCCTTTTAAATATTTCCATTCACCTTTAGTAAAGGTCTTATTCTCACTAGCTAAGAGTAGCAGCACAGAGTAGCTCTGAAGTTAGATTTCAGTGGGGCAATATTAACTCTTCAGTAAACATGTGATCATGTTTGCTTTAGCAAAATCAAGAAGAAAGACCAGATATTCTGAAAAAGCCTTTCACGCTGCTCTCTACATAAGATGGTATTATTTATGACATTATAATGGAGAACAGCAGCTCAACAATGTTAAACAGTGTTCATCCATGAGCAAAGTATAGATTAACATGGGTACCTTGAAGTCCCCGTGCTGAAAGGCTGTTCATCTTTGCCTCTTCCTTGCTGCATTTTGTATCAGATAGTCTGATAAGAACACATTTTGCAGTGTTTTTGTCTCCTGTGTTTCTCCCATATACCTTTTAGATGCTAGAGAACAGGAGGATCTAAACCAGACAGCAGGCTCCAGATAATCCATCTGAGAAATCTCTGACCCTGCCTATCACTAGCTGTTTCCTTCCCTTCGTTTCCTTTCGACAAAATTAAGCAGACCCAGTGCTTGCTAACAGGATCACCTCTAAAATTAGCTGTGCTTGACTTTCGTTTTGCCTCATCTAAAGACCCCAGCTGCTTCTTGGAATGAAAAAAAAAAAAATCTTGCAACAAATATCTTATCACGGCACAAGTGGAAAAGGCTTACTCTAAAGACTGTGAAGCGGTATCTGTGCTGAAGTTGGAAGCAGAGCCTGCAGAGGTGGGAGCTCCAGTTCTCTGACATCCAGAAAGGGAAATGTTTTGAAAGATGCCCTGGCTGAGGAAGTATTGTAGGGCAGTTAGGGCTTGAGCTGCAGGGAGGCCATCTTGGGCCACCTGGAGTCTCTTCTAACCCTGGTCCCACATTTTCCCACATTTCCTCCAGCCTTACCCAAGGCCTGCTTCCCTCCTGCTGTGTGCACATTTCTTCCCATTTCCTGGCAATCTCAAGAACTGCACGACTGGTTAAAAGAACTACTCATATTTCAGTCCCTTAGAATCTAGTTAGCTCTTTCATTTCCTTTTTTATTTATTTGTGATAGTCAAACTTAACATTCCTTTACATTCTTTGAGTCTGGATTATTTCAAGGATTTTTTTCTTTAAGCTGCTAGTGAATGCTAATATAAGAGAGCTCAGAATCCCTCCTCTAATCCTAAAAGTAACTTTACTTATTTTTAAAATATTATTAAGCTAAATACAGTGTGGTATGCTAGATGCAATCCTGGAACAGAAAAAGGGTATCAATAGAAACACTGAGAAAATCAAAACAAAGGCCTTAGGTTAGTTAAAAGTTTAGTGCCAGTATAATTTCTTAGTTTTCATAAACATAACATGGTGAGGTAAGATGTTAATATGAAGGAAAGCTAGACTAAGGCATACAAGCCCTCTCTACTATCCTTGTAGCCCTTCTATAAATCTAAAATTACTTGAAAATAAAAAGTTTTAAAAATATATTTCTATATATATATATATATATATATATATATATATACACACACATTGATTGATTGATTGATTGATTGATTATGTAATATCTTGGGCTCTAAGTAGCCAAGATTTTACAAATTTGGGCTATTTAGAGATAAGGGTGCCAGAAGCCAAACACACACGTACAGTTACATGCAAGATTTTCCCACAACACTCTTCGTGTAAACCCATTACACACTCAAAAGTCAGGTAAACCTAGACTCAGTTCCCACCTCTGCTACCCCTAGCTTTGTACATATGAGCAAGTAACTGATTGTTGTAAGACTGATTTCCTTATCTGTATAATGGGGCTGATGAGTCCTACATCACAGGATTGTTGTGATGGCTTATATGTGAGGATAGCCCAGGGCCTGCCACATGGTCAGCCCTCAAAATGTTGCTCTCAGTAGCCCTCCAGGATGGTAATTTGAGAAAAGTAAAATCTGGGTTCCTGTTTCCTCCTTAAGTTTCTTTTGACTCCCAAGAATTGCTCCACACCACCACCACCCCGCCCTCAGTCCCCCCACCACCATCCCTCAGGATATAGAAAGTTCTGGGTCACTACTTTCCCTAAGAAAAGCGCAAAAAAACTGATACCAAGATGAATAGGACAGGATGATTAAGAAAGGGCCTGTGGTTGGCCTTCACGTCTCTGGTCTCTCCCTCTTTCCCTTCCGGCAGGCCTACAACCAGGACCTGCCTTCTCTTGTCAGCACTGATAAAGACCAGTAACATTTTCCAAAGTTTCTAGCTTACTTGTACCCTTACCTTGACTCTTCCAAGGCTGCGGGTTTCTAAGCCTTTTCTTTCTCATGGATGGGCTTTCTCTCCTCTTAAGGGAATTTCTGATGTCAGAGCCCCAGAAATTAAATTAATTGTAACTTTATTCTTTGAGTCAGCAAATATTTATTGAATACCTACTTTTTGCTAGACCCAATATAAACATAATCCCAGCTGTTAGCTCACAATCTAGTTTGTGATAAAGTAAACAGATACTGTAATCATGATGATTTAGTTTACAACCAAACGAAAAGAAGAATCAGAAGTGTTATGATGGAGAGAACATAGACACTGCCACCTCTGAGAAGAGCCTCTGAACTCTAAGGTCCTGCCCCCTAGAAACTGCTGGACCCAATAGAGTTTGTCCATGTGGCTGGCTCTTGTCCATTTAACTCATTTGCCCAAAGCAAATTGTATTTGGTCTCATAGTCCCAAATGTCTTTTAGCTTCAAACCTTAAAACATTCAGGATGTAAAGGCAAGGAAAAAGGAACTGCTGTGTTAAGACTCATAAGGTTCTACTGTAAACCAGTGGGTAGACTTGGAAGTTGAGAATCATTGGAGTATCAAGAAGTTGTACAAGGAACCTCATATAGACATTCTTGACTTAGGTCCTTTGTCTTTTAATTTGAGAGCATACTAGCTCAGAAAACTGTCCACGTTGACGCCAGTTGTGTTCTAAAGAATTAGTCAAAGGAATCATTTCTTCTGTGTGCATCTTTTTATATCCCCTTATCATCACCTTTATCTCACTGTATTGCATTTATCTGTTTATAAGTCTACTGCTTACTAGACTATCAGTGCTGGTCCTGGCCCAGTGCCTGCCACTTGGCAGCTTTGGAGAACTTGAGGGTAAGGAAGATCAAAATAACTGTCGTGAGCTTTGTTGGATTGCGGTAATGAACTCTTCACACTGGTCTTTGGTCATCTACCTCATAACAGCTTAAAAAGAAAGAGAAAGAGCACTGAGATCTTGTGGTCTGCTTCTGTCCTTCTGTTACTGCACCCACCCCCTCACTCACTCTGCTCTTTTCTCCCTTAGTCCAGGTGGGTCAGAAATGGCACAATTCAGCTCCCTCAGGGAGCGCCTTCCAAAAGGTCCAACTTCTAATAAGCATTGCAAAGGAATTGTTCCTTTAATACTGAGAAAGCATTTCTTGCCTCTCAGCCCTACTTACTGTATCTCCCAAGCCTTCAAACTGTAGCTTATCATTTTACCCTTTTTGGCATCACATTCTCACAGTATATGGTTTTGTTCTGGTAACATCCGTGACCCCAGAACCTGAGTGCTGTCAGTGTTACTGCCTACAGCTGAAAAGCTGAGCGTAGATATTTATGTAGATCATGGGAATATGAAGAAGCCAGAAGTTAGAAAGCTTGTAAGGGAAAAACAGAACAAGGAGCATCATCTCATTATGCTTGCTTCTTTTAAACTAATATTAGCAGATAAGGATAGTAGAAAAGTGAAAATGATATCTTTTAGTAAAGTTTTCCATATTAGGAAAAACAACCATAAAAATTTTCACTTCACGATCTTCTCATCTCTATAAATTAGGCTACTGAGTTCTAAATTTATGGACTTGCCAAAACCTACTTGTATTATCTCTAAACAGGTCTTAAGGTGCCACAGATGCTCAGAACAAATTTAGCCTATACTGCTAATGAACACGCAAACAGTTTTCCCCATCTGCCACCTCTGTCTAAAAAGCTTTGAAGGCCTTCCTCCCTGATCACAAAGAACATAATTATTGTCTACAGAAAAGTCAAGTACAAAGGCCACTAGCCTTTGCAGGCCGCCGAAGATTAACAGCTGCCTCTTCTTTGATTGGGAGAGGTAATAACAGTTACTCTAGTTAATAATTGGATGGATTCCCTGGCTGTATAATTCAGATTGAGACTGTCATTTTTTGCTGGCCTTTAGCTAAGTGGGGTTATTAGAATGGAGCCACTAATCCTATTAGTCAGTTGTCAGTCTCACAGTGAGTGAGAGCAGGGGAAGGCAGAGCTTTTAAGGTATTATGCCAGGTACTTAAGGGAAGCCACACATTTTATCTTTAAAGGTGTGTTTTTCTCAATCAAATCAGAATTATAAAGCTCTTTATAAAAGTTTTTTCCAGTTTCGTATGTCTGAATGCAGAGAATTAGAAAAGGGGTAAAAGGGAGTTCACCTTTCTAGAATGAAATGTTTTCAATCACTGAAAAAACTTTGCTTGATACCTACAGTGTGTGCATCATGTGCTTGGCCTGGATAGGAACACAGGCATAGGAGAGTTTAGGCTTTACAGTCTAGTACATGGACACAAATAACTTTATAAAGTAGAAAGTGGGAAGGGCCACACAGAAAAATACAGGTAAATTAACAGAGAGCTTTGACTTTAGTTGAGGGGGTCTGAGTGACTTAATGGAAGAAACAACATTCGATCTTGGTCTTAAGGCATTGGGAGAGCATTTGAACATTACAAGTTGGAAAGGTGGCAGTTTGGATGGAGAAGATCATTATGGTTAAGCATTTTTAGTGTACTTACTTTTCTTGATGCTAAGAGGGATAGGGACAAGTATAAATGGTATATCTGAAGAGCATTCAGTGTTATTATGGCATTAAGGCATCCATAAATATAATAAGAGCGCTGTGTAAGAAGTGCCAAGTGATTGGCATAGGAAGTTGGTGTGGTACAAAAAGAGAAATGAGATTGGGAAGCTTTCTGTGTCCTTTAAGTCTACCTGTATTTGTATGAAGATTATTTCCTTTTTTTTTTTTGAGATGGAGTTTTGCTCTTGTTGCCCAGGCTGGAGTGCAGTGGTGCAGTCTTGGCTCACTGCAACCTCCACTTCCCAAGTTCAAGCGATTCTCCTGCCTTAGCCTCCCAAGTAGCTGGGATTACAGGCATATGCCACCAGGCCCAGCTAATCTTGTATTTTTAGTAGAGATAGGGTTTCTCCATGTTGGTCAGGCTGGTCTAGATCTCCTGACCTCAGGTGATTCGCCTGCTTCGGCCTCCCAAAGGGCTGGGATTACAAGTGTGAGCCACTGCGCCTGGCCAATTATTTCCTTTTTTGATTTGCATAGAAGGTATTTAACACCACATGCTTGGGTAGGTTTTTTTTTTCTCTCTTAGTTTTAACATTTGGTTGGCTCATCATTGAGACATGTTGATTTTCCCTTTCTGTCCCCGTGAGATAAGGAAGTTATCTCTAATATCACAGGATTGTTTCATCCATATTTATGTATAAACTGTTTGGAATGGGATCCAGTGAGCAGTATTTCTCCTTCTTATAATAATATGCCTCTATATTGTGTTAATCTATTATATCTCACAGGACATTTTCAGTGTCTGAAATAAATCCTTTCATTGGTTCATTCTTGTATTCCATCACTTGTCTATCAGGTATTTACCATTTCTTCTCTGTGCCAGGACTGGGGCTGCAAAGATGAGTCAGATGCCACTCTTGAGGAGCTTGCAGACAAGAGAGAATGGGACCATGAGGTAGGGCAGAGGTGATGGGATGAATAGGGGTTGATGTGGGACATGAGGAACTTAGGAAGATACTGAGCAGTGTTTCTATCTGGCCATGCTCCATGGAAGAGTTCAGAGGTGGCTTGTTGCATCTCTAACCCGGAAGTACACATAACCAGAATCTTCCTTAACTACAGGGGGCGATTGGGGAGATTTCACAGTGGATTTTGTTTTTTGATTTTTGAAGAGCTGCAAATAATAAACTAAAACTTCAGTTTTCAATAGTACATTAGTAAAAATTTGGCTCTGAATGGCCTGTATCTTCCTGAAATTGGCTTATTTGGTCCTGTTTAATATCTGTTAGAGCTTGTGTCTTAAGTTTTTCAAGAGGTCACATCCATGTTGTTGGCATTGCACAAAAGGCTTTGAGGGTTTTTCAGAGGTTTTTTTTAAGGCATAGATGTATACATTAAAATGATCTGCTTTTACTCAGCCCTTTTCCCCTCCACTTCTGCACTGGTGACGCAGTTTCCTCCCATTGTGGAGGGGTCTGCAGGAACAGCAGTGGTGCTGCTCGGTTTCCCTATGGACAGATTGATCAACTGGTGCTTCTGCTTGGCTTATAGTACTCTGTACCCTGTTTTTGAATTGAGAGATGTCAATACGTAAAGTCTTTACACTAAAATAGAATATGATAGGAGAGTTTAGTTCCTTCCTTGATGGTTGTTAAGGAAGTTCAGGGTGAACATGTCCTTCAGTCCTGGAAAACCAAGTCTCATTCTTTGGTCATGAAGCTCATTTCCAGTGAAAAACTATTCTGTGAGGCAAACATAATAACCAGAATGGAGGATTTCATCCTGCAGTCATACCAGAGAAATTATTGTTTGTGTTTTTACAGTTAAAATCATGTATAGTGGAAGAGAATCTTTGTCAGCCTTCCTTCTCATTCAGCAACCATTTTGTTGAGCATTACTGAGTGCAGTCCCCTGTGCTGAGTTTTTGGGATGTGATGATGAAACAGACGTGATCTCTGACATCAGCAAGCTCAGAGTTCAGTGAAGATACAAAGATGAAAACGAGAGGATTTTCCTTCCTGAAAAGGAACAGTTTATGCAAAAGCACAGAGGCATGACAAAGTAGGGGTCATATGTTTGGTTGCAAGAGAGGCCAGGATCCTGGAAGGAGGCTATTGGAGAGGGATCCGCTTCTGAAGAATCACTGTAAGGTGCATGGATCTCGTTCGGTGAAGACGTCATCCCTGGAGTGTTTGAAGCAATGAGTGACATAATGACATTTACTCTTTAGAGTATTTCTTCATTGTGTATCCAGGGCAGGACTACTCAAATGGAGTCCATAAGCCAGTGCCAGGCCACTGTTACCAAAATGCGATAAATACACAAGAGTAAATTTTGCAAGTTGACAGAGTAATTTTATGTCTGTTGCATCTACCATTTTATCTATTTATTTTTATTTCCATAGGTTTTTGGGGAACAGGTGGTATTTGGCTACACAAGTAAGTTCTTTAATGGTGATTTGTGAGATTTTGGTGCACCCATCTCCCAAGCAGTATACCCAATGTGTATTCTTTTATCCCTCACCCTTTCCCCCTGAGTCCCCAGAGTCCATTGTGGGTTTTTGTTTTTGTTTGTTTTTGTGATGGAGTCTTGCTCTGTCGCTCAGGCTGGACTGCAGTAGTGCAATCTCGGCTCACTGCAACCTCCACCTCCTAGGTTCAAGTGATTTTTCTGCCTTAGCCTCCCGAGTAGCTGGGATAGCAGGCACGTACCACGACGCCCAGCTAATTTTTGTATTTTTAGCAGAGACAGGGTTTCACTATGTTGACCAGGCTGGTCTCCAACTCCTAACCTCAAGTGATCCACCCACCTTGGCCTCTCAGAGTGCTGGGATTATAGGCGTGAGCCACCACACCCGGCCCATTGTGTCATTCTTATGCCTTTGCATCCTCATACTTAGCTCCCACCTGTGAGTGAGATCACACAGTGTTTGCTTTTCCATTCTTGAGTTACTTCACTTAAAACAATAGTCTCCAATCCCATCCAGGTTGCTGCAAATGCCATTAATTCATTTCTTTTAATGACTGAGTATTCCCTCATATGTATGTGTGTGTGTGTGTGTGTGTGTGTGTGTGTGTGTATAATGTGTAGATATGTGTATATATATGCATATATCTACACACACACACACACACACACACACACACACACACAGACACACACACATACACACACACCCCAGTTTCTTTATCCACTCACTGATTGATGGACATTTGGGTTGGTTCCACATTTTTGCAGTCACGAATTGTGCTGCTATAAACATGCATGAGCAAGTATCTTTTTTGCATATTGACTTCTTTTCTTCTGGGTAGATACCAGTAGTGGAATTGCTGGATCAAATGATACTTCTGCTTTTAGTTCTTAAAGGAATCGCCACACTGTTTTCCATAGTGGTATGCTAGTTTACGTTCCCACCAGCAGTGTAGAAGTGTTCCCTTTAAACTGCATCCACATCACTATCTATTTATTTTTTTATTGTAGCCATTCTGGCAGGAATAAGGTGTTATCGCATTGTGGTTTTGATGTGCATCTCCCTGATCATTAGTGATGTTGAACATTTTTTCTCACGTTTGTTGGCCATTTGTGTATGTCCTTTTGAGAATTGTCCTCAGCCCACTTTTTGATGGGATTGTTTGTTTGTTTTCTTGCTAATTTTTCTCACTAATTTGAGCTCCTTGTAGATTCTGGATATTAGTTATTTGTTGGATGTATAGATTGGGAAGATTTTCTCCCATTCTGTGGGTTGTCTGTTTACTTTTCTGACTGTTCCTTTTGGTGTGCAAAAGCTCTTTAGTTTAATTAAGTGACAGCTACTTATCTTTGTTTTTATCGCATTGCTTTTGGGTTCGTGGTCATGAAATCCTTGCCTAAACTAATGTCTAGAAGGGTTTTTCCAGTGTTATCTTCTAGAATTTTTATAGTGTCATGTCTTAGATTTAAGTCCTTCATCCATCTTGAGTTGATTTTTGTATAAGGTGAGAGACGAGGATCCAGTTTCATTCTCCTACATGTGGCTAGCCAGTTATCCCAACACCATTTGTTGGATAGGGTGCCCTTCCCTCACTTTATGTTTTTGTTTGCTTTGTCGAAGATTAGTTGGCTGTTAAGTATTTGGGTTTATTTCTGGGTTCTCTATTCTGTTCTATTGATCTCTGTGCCCATTTTTATACCAGTACCATGCTGTTTTGGTGACTGTAGCCTTATAGTATAGTTTGAAATCAGGTAATGTGATACTTCCAGATTTTTTCTTTTTGCTTAGTTTGCTTTGGCTATGCAGTCTCTTTTTTGGTTCCATATGAATTTTAGGAATGTTTTTTCTAGTTCTGTGAAGAATGATGCTGGTATTTTGATGGGAATTGCATTGAATTTGTAGATTGCTTTTGGCAGTGTGGTCGTTCCCACAGTATTTTAAAATGTGGCCTTCTGCTTAGTACATTTTTTCCCATTTGTTCAGTACTTCATCTGTATTGTATTTCACAAAAGTGTCCGTCTACAATGGAGTAAAAAATTTAAAAACAAAAAATTGGCTTTTATTCGATAGAGTTTGGGAAGCAGTGTTCTAGAGAATGGACTGGTTAGGGTAAGCTTGGGCCCAAAGATACTAATCAGGAGGTTGCTACAATACCTCAGGCAAGATACTGTGAGATTCTAACTGCACATGGTACTGACATGGTAATTAACGGTGGGCATGGATAAAAGAGGCAAGAACTATAACAGAAGCAGAATTTTCAGAATTTGGAGGCTGAATCAGTGTGAAAACTGAGGAAGAGGGGATAGTCTAGAGGAGCAAATGTTCTTTTGAGAATCTACTAAAAATTGGACTTTTCCCCTACGCATTAGTATGAGCTTCTCCGTCCCTGTTTTATAGAAATGTTTCATTTAATTTTTAATATGGTTGTGATTTGTAATGTTTTAAAATATTTTTTCTTGAATCCTTATTTGTTTCGCTTATAAGAAAGGAGGTGTGTGTATGTGTTTATATCCCCATCTTGACCCTCCACCATTTTCCCTACACTTGAGGTGTTTCCATAGTTCCCTGGGCTTGTTTTAAAACTACTGGTAGAATAACCAATCCCTACCAAATTAAATCCAGAAAATATTTATATGTACTATATGATCTCATTTATAGGAAAATCTACGATAGTTGGGGGGCGCTGTGGCTCACGCCTGTAATCCCAGCACTTAAGGAGGCCGAGGGGGACAGATGACCTAAGGTCAGAAAACTAGCCTGACCGACATGGAGGAAACCCCATCTCTACTGAAAATACAAAATTAGCCAGGCGTCATTGCGGGCTCCTGTAATCCCAGCTACTCAGGAAGTTGAGGCAGGAAAATTGCTTGAACCTGGGAGACGGAGGTTTCGATGAGCCGAGATTATGCCATTGCACTCCAGCCTGGGCAACAAGAGTGAAACTCCATCTCAAAAAGAAAAAAAAAAGAAAATCTATGATGATCAAAACTATGAAACAAATCAGTGGTTGCTTCAGGGAAGAAGGATTGACCATAGAAGGAGCATGAGGAAACTTTCTGGGGTGATAGAAATGGGTGTGTCTTGATAAGCATTTGTCATTTGATTGAACAGTATATTTAGGATCTGAGCCTTTCACCCAATTATAAAATATACCTAAATTAAATTTTTAAACCACGTACAGCCAATAAGCATAAGATGTTCAACCTCCCTGGTCATCAGGAAACAGCAAATAAAAACCTCGGTGAAGTGCTGGTACATACTCATTACAATGACTAAAGTTAAAAAGACTGGTAAAACCAAGTTTGGATGAGCATGTGGAATAACTGAAATTAGCACTATACTGCAGATATTATTTTAAATATTTTAGAAAGCTGTTTGGCCATAGCTACTAAAGCTGAACCATTTAATGCATACTCTGTAATCCAGCAGTTCTACTCCTAGCCTGTCCAACATGGCTGTGTATCACATGTGCCAAATACATGTGCACAAATGTTTAAAGTAGTGTTGTCCAAAGTGTCGAGGTAGAAACAAGCCAAATGTCAATCAGCAGCGAAACATTTAAATTAGTGGTTACAGAGGGTGAGACGAAGAAATAATAGACAGCAAGGAAAATGAATCAAATACTGCTATAGGCAGCAACATGGATGAATTTAGAAATAAACAGTCAACCAATAAAAAGCTAGATACAGTTGGATAAAGTATGACATAGATACGAAAAGAAGGCAAAATGAATTCATGAGTTTAAAAGTCAGGATAACCTTTACATTTTGGGACAAGAGAGAGAGAGTCATAGGATTGGCACAAAGGATACTATGTCATGCTATGAAGCTTTGTATTTTAATTTTGAAGTTGTTAAACAGTGTGTTCAATTTGTTTTAACTCATTTAGCTGTACAATTATGATTAGTGCAGTTTTCTCTATGTATATTATAATACAGAGCTTATTACTGTTTTCCAAATATATTGACATCCTAGCATAAGAAGAGGGAATAACAACAGCATTACAGCATTAAATAAATGATTAAGTACCTGGGTTTTGCAGTTTTTGATTGTTAGTTTTATTGCAAAGAAATATTTTTCCATTAATAATAAAATTATTAATTTTTAATCTTAAGTGTATGAGTCTTGTCTAGCTTTCACAATGAACTTGTCACAAAATGTATTTTATTGTGCACAAAGAGAGCAATTGAATGATTAAGATAAGCATTTGGTTATACTGCTAAATTCTAGACATGTACTGGAGACAGTAACTGATACATTATTAATGCTCAGAACATCGGAAGAATCAGGCAAATATGTTTGACAGAGCTTATGTGTACTCATATCTCCTCCCCATCCCCTTTTCAAAAACCTCAGTATTTCAAAGTTGCAAGGCTGTGGAATGCATTAGAAGAAATGTAAGGTGGTGATGTAATAGAGGGGTTGTATTAGTTTGCTTGGTGCTGTCATAACAAAGTGCCACAGACTGGTTTGCTTAAACAACGGAAATGGATTTTCCCTCAGTTATAGATGCTGGAAGTCCAAGATCAAGGTGTCAACAGGTTCGCTTGCTCCTGACGCCTCTCTCCTTGGCTCACGGATGGCCACCTCTTGCTGTGCCCTCATGTGACTTCTTGATTGCACAGGTGTAACCCTGGTATCTCTTTCTCCTCTTATAAGAACACCAGTCATATTGGAGCAGAGCCTACTCTAAGAGTCTCACTTTTAACTTAGTTACCTCTTTAAAGACCTTCTCTTCAAATACAGTTACATTCTGAAGTACTGGGAGTTGGGGCATCCACATATGAATTTTGAGGAGGACACAGTTCAAGTCACAATAGGTTATCTTATTTTTTACATATATGTTGCAGTGATTCTGCCTATGCTTAAAAACATACAGTGTAGCATAGAATTACTCTTCTGTTCCCCATGCCAAAGTAATGCAAAGAACTTGGAAGTGTTATTTCCCACAAGAATTAGATACAATTCATAAATTGCATGAAAGAATCACAGGTTTTGGTTACATAATGTTCTTCCAAAATAGCTGAAATGGTATTTTTAAAAAAGGATACAGCTAAAATGGTTAGATACTAGATTATCTTCTATTGCTGAAGACAAATATTCTAGTAGAGGGATCTTTATTGGAGTCTATATTGTTAGGTGGTAATTAAGATGGTGATTAAGATTACAATGTGATAAAACTGACTTTTAGAGGAGTATTGCAAAAATTTACATATAAAATTTTTCCTTTGCCTGGAGTGCTTTTTCTCTTCCCCCTTTCTTTTGCGTGTCTTAAAACCTCAATTTTCTCAGAGAAGCCTATCCTGACCCTTTCTCCATCATATAGTTGATTCCTCCATTATTCTCATAGAGAACGTTTTATCTTTCAAGGTACTTATAATTAAAATCACCTTATTTATAAATACCTGATTAGTGTTGGTCCTAGCCACTCATATTTTTTTAATTTTTAATTACTGTGGGTACATAGTTTGTATATATGGTTTACATGAGATACTTTGATACAGGCATACAATGCTTAATAATCACGTCAGAGTAAATGGGGTATCCATCATCTAAAGCATTCACCTGTCTGTTACAAACAATCCAACTGTATTCTTTTAGTTATTTTTAAATGTACAATTAAATTATTGTTGATTATACTCGCCCTAGTTGTGTTACCAAGCACTAGGTCTTATTCTTTCTGACTATTGTTACCACCGCCAATACCCTTCTCAGACTCTGGTACCTATCCTTCCATTCTCTCTCACCGTGAGTTCAGTTGTTTTAATGTTTAGCTCCCACAGATAAATGAGCACATGTGAAGTTTGTCTTACTTCGCCTGGCTCATTTCACTTAACGTAAAGACCTCCACTTCCAGCCATGTTGTTGCAGATGACAGGATCTCATTCTTTTTATGGCTGATTAGTACTCCATTCTGTATATGTACTACATTTTCTTTATCCACTCATCTCCTGATGGACACTTAGGTTGCTTCCAGTTCTTGGCTATATTGTGAATGGTGCTGAAGCAAATATGGGAGAGCAGATATCTCTTAGATATATGGATCTCCTTTCTTTTGGGCATATTCCTACCAGTGGACTTGCTGGGTCATATGGTAGCTCTGTGTTTAGTTTTTTGAGGAACCTCCAAATTGTTCTCCATAGTGATTGTAGTAATTTACATTCCCACCAACAGTGTACAAGGGATCCCTTTTCTCCACATCCTCGCCAGCATTTGTTATTACTTATTTTTTGGATAAAAGCCATTCTAACTGGGGTGAGATAACATCTCATCGTAGTTTTGATTTGAATTTTTCTGATGACCAGTGATGTTGAGCACTTTTTCGTATGCCTGTTTGCCATTTGTGTGTGTTTGGAGAAATGTCTATTCAGATTTTTAGCCCGTTTTAAAACTGGATTATTGGATTTTTTTCCTACAGAGTTGTTTGAACTCTTATATATTCTGGTTGTTAATCCCTAGTCAGATAGATAGTTTGTAAATATTTTCTTCCATTCTGTGGATTGTCTCTTCACTTGGTTGATTGTTTCCTTTGCTGTGCAGAAGCTTTTTAACTTGATGTGATTCTACTTCTCCATTTTTGCTTTGCTTACCTGTGCTTGCCATCTACCAAATTTTAAGCTTCATGGAGGACAGCAGCCATGTCTTTTATGCTCACTCCTATTGATCTATATTTCCTAGTACTGAAACAATTAGCAATGAGTAGCATTCAGCAAACATTTATAGATTAATATTTTTAGAACGATTGAACCATCAGAATGTTTCAGACTGTATATATCATTTGGTTATAGTTTTATTCCTGGGAAATTGGGCTAACTTCTGTTTGTATTTCTGTCTAGAACGTGGCAGATCAGATTGCATTTCAAGCTGCTGGTGGATTAACAACCCTTGAACACATCCTTCAAGTAGTAGTCCCCGCCACAAATGTGAACACGGTTTTAAGAATTCCTCCTAAGTAAGTATAGTTTCTTAATCTATTTTTTACGTTTCATTTGTGAGTCATTTCTGCCCTATGGTTTCCATATGGAGAACCACAAGAAAATTGTGTGTGTATTCAGGGTTGAATACCAAAAGCTTACACTGCCCATTAGGGAGAAAAACAGAGGCGCTCAATGTCAGTTGCAGAACTCAAATTGAGCCTAAAAAGCCTTATAAAGGAAATCATTTTAGTCTGTGAGCTGCTCTAATCTGAAGTCAAGAAGAATTGATGAACCCCTGAGAAATTTTAACTACCTCCAAAAATTGAGCACAAATAAATAATGATAACAAAGCTAACTTATAGTGTTACATGTGAGAAAAAAAATGGTAAGTACATTAACAAAGATCTGAGCTGTGAAATTTCAAGAAGTTCTTACCATATAGGAAGAACGGTCAGAGGCAAAGAGTGCCGCAGTCTAGAGTCCCAGCCAAATTGCACTTTAGTCTTTAACGGTAAATTGCTTTCCTATTCTCTTAAGTCCCCCTTTAGTCCCTGGCCACCTGGGGTACAGCAGCAGTGTTATTTCAGAAGTATTGTGTTCCTGGGTTGTAACATATGCAGTTTCTGGGTATTTTGTGGAGACTCTGATTTACAGAGTTTAAATGAGAGGTTTTAATAAAAGTTTTAATAAAAGTTTAGGCAGGGCGCCGTGGCTGACATCTATAATCCTAGCACTTTGGGAGGTCAAGGCAGGAGGATCGCTTGAGGCCGGGAGTTCGAGACTAGCCTGGGCAATGTAGCGAGACTCCATCTCTACAAAACATTAACAAATTTAGCCAGGCATAGTGGCACACACCTGTAGTCCTAGCTACTCAGGAGGGTAAGAGGAGAGGATCTTACCCTCCTGAGTAGCCCAGGATGTCAAGGCTGCAGTGAACCATGATTGCATCACTGCATTCCAGTCTGGGCAACAGAGCAAGACCCTATCTCAGAAAAAAAAGTGAATGCTTCGTTTGTCCATTGGATATAATAGGGAAAGAAAAATTCCAAGAGTATATTATCTTTTTTTTCTGAGACATTTGTGTTAAAAAGAAATAGCATTGGCTTTGGAGTCAGACAAACCTGGGCTCTAGTTTTACCTCTGCCAGGCTACTAGCTAAGAGAATTCGAGTAAGTGCCTTTATTTCATTGCATCTGTTTCCTTACTTGGAAAAATAAATGTAATCGTATTAACCTCATGGTGCTACTGTGAGATCAGTTGAAATAATGTATAGGAGAGTTCTTTGTAAACTGCTAAGTGTTTATTATAATGTATATTTGTATATTATTGTAATGTAAAGTTACTTTATAAATGTTAAGTGAGAGTTTATAAAATAATCTTGCTTGGTTTAAGACAGTGCTAGCTACCTGACATGAGATATTTCTGAGTATAAGCTTTGGACATTAGAGTTAATTTGGATTCCTTTGCTGTACTAACAAAGATTAATGAAGAATAGTATAGGTATTGTTTCAGTCAGAAAACCTTTCTGTGGAGCAGAAAGCTCCCCATCAGGCAAGTTATAGCATGCATAGTGGTTTTTGTAACCCACAAGAGTTGCTATTCCTTATCAAAATGGACTTCATTTACAGGGTGTTGCTGGGTGGGCTGTCTTCCCTTATTGTATGTTAATTGGCAGGGAGAAAAGTAGAAAGGAATGAAATATATATATTTGAAATAAGAAAGGAAAAGATATTGACTCCTTGGGAGAGTGCTGTGATAACTGTTAATAATTCATATTGTTCATCTTAAATTCACCTAGAGGTGTTCTGTTTTGTTTTCTAGTAGGCTTCAACATGCATGACACTGAGCTCTCTGGCTAGAATAAATGCCTATTTCCCAAAAGCTACTACTGTCATTGTGACAGAGTATGTTCTGGTGCTTGTCTCTGCCTCTTGTTTAGGAAAGGAAGAGGTGACCACAGTTCCTTAAAAGACATAAGCAAGAACTGGCACACACTCCCTTTGCAAAGGCGCTGTAGAATCTTGAGAGTCCAGAGCAGAGCCCCGCAACTTGTCAGCACCAGCTGACCCACAGGGTCAGGATTAAGAGCTTGTTCCTTACTCTCACTTTAGGCCGATAGAATTGTGTTTTCAACTAAGTGCTGCTTATTGAGTGAGTCTAGCACCCAGAGCTGTGGGCATCCAGCATTGACTATAAGATACTTCTATCCTGAGCACAGTCTCAGTATCATGACTCTACTTTCTAAACCAGCTTCAGTTCTCAAGAATAAAGCCATGAGAGTGTTATGCTGTTTACTCAGAGAACAGCAAGAGGAATGTTGCAAGCACTTCAAATTTAAATGTACAGTAAGGGCATCCTGGTGGACATGAGTCAGTGGCTTACTTCAAAAAATATTTTTTCTCATTTTCCTTCCAACTGCTGTCATGCAGAAATCCCTTCCCAGGCCTTGGGCTTGCCACCGTCCCTGGGCACTCCGTTTGTTCTCAGCCTGTCCAGACTGTTTCCATCCCTAATGGGTTTCCATCGCTCAACTCCATGAACCTTTTGCCACCTTAGCTCATGCTGTTTCCTGCCTCCTGTGGCATTTCATGGCTGTTACCTACAGAGGCTAGTTTAGAATATCCTGTTTAATTTTTCTCAGTGATAAACAGCAGAGGATTTGATAAGTTTAAGCCACTGTCTCATAACAGCTACCTTGTTGAAACCTGGAGTTGTATGGCTGTAAACCTTATGTGTCACTGCTTCTGAAGCCCTGAGCTCTTTGTTAGTGGATAAAACAGCTTCCTGTTCCTCTCTTCTTACCGTCCTGTTCATATCTCTTTTTACGTCACATAGTACCTCAGTAATTGCATGTCTTGCTCTGTCCTATAATTATTGCTAAGCAACTTCCTATGAATGAATATTTGCTTCCAGCAGCTTTTTTTTTTAATGTGAAATTGAGAATTATACCTGCTTCTGGAAATGTAACTTTTTGAAATCATTCAGAGTCTGCAGTGGGTTGTTTTTTTCTACTCAGAACCAGGGAAAGGCCATAAAACTGTTCTAATTATTTTGAAGTTACCATTGAAAGGGCTTAGGTCAGGATATGTTACTACAAAATCAATCGTTTAAACAAATGTGCTCCAATAAAATTGTTTTCAGTGCCTAGAAAGATCACCCTGAAACAAGACAGTTTGTATGTCCTTTGGGTAAGGCTAATGTTATTTTGCCTGCAAACTTTAAAAAAAAAAAAAAAAAAAAGATCTCACTCTGTCACTCAGGCTAGAGTGCAGTGGCACAATGTTGGCTCACTGCAACCTCCACCTCCTGGGTTCAAGTGATTCTCATGCCTCAGCCTCCCGAGTAGCTGAGATTATAAGTGTACACCACCATGCCCGGCTCATTTTTTTGTATTTTTAGTAGAGACAGGGTGTTGGCCAGTCTGGTCTCAAACTCCTGACCTCAAATGATCCACCCACCTCAGCCTCCCAAATCTACAAACTTTTAATTGCAGAAAACAAGTACAGAAAAATGAATGACATCTTCTAGCCTTTTTAAAACTTTATACTAATAATAGTGGTTCATCCTAGCTTTTTAATTTTTGAAAATGCATGGGAGTTTTCACTTTTTTTAAGCATAAAGAATGGCCCACGTTGTATAAAGAAGAAGATGAGTCTGCTGTGACTAGAAGCAGCTGTACCAAAACTTTGTGTTGTCTTTTTATTGTGTGTGTGTGTGTGTGTGTGTGTGTGTGTGTGTGTGTGAGCAATGATAGTGAGAGGCAATACTAAACTGGCACTCCATATCTCCAAGCCCTTTCCAGGCAGCAGTAGACGTTTCATAATTTACAAGGCAACCAGCAAACCTCTTGGGCCACCAAAATGAGTCTTCCCAGGTTGCCTTTTACTTACTTAATATTCATAATTTCTGATAGTAACACAAGGACAAGAACCAAATCGTAAACTCTGTGAGCTCCTTTAGGTTGTTCTGTTGGGGAGCTAACCAGGTGCCTATTTCTTCTCTGTCAGCCTGGCTTATCTCTTCGTCATCCCTGTGGCACACAGTTTTTCTTATAGAAGTACACCAATTGACACAAAGCAAAGCAGACAGCGTGGTATAGTGAAGAATGTGTAGGCTGTCGAGTCAGATCCAGGCTTGACTCTGCTTTTCACTAATTAGCTATATGACCTTGGCCCAAACTACTTGTATAACAGAGCCTCAATTAAATGGTAAGACTAATACCTACCTTATAGAGCTGTTATGAGGATTAGAAGTACATGTGTTTAAGTGCCTGCACAAAGAAATCACTTAGTTATTTTCAGTGTTTTTTGTTGTAGTTATTGTTGTGACTCCATATTATACTGCCTAATTACTGAGATTTACATCCCTAAATCTTTGTCACTTTGACTTCTAAGAAGCCATAATCTATTAATTTTACTTGGGTATTTGTTTTTTTTCACCCTAAATCCAAACTTCATCCTGGTAAATTGTAGCCCAGTATGTCAAGATCCAGGTTTGGCCTCTAATTCAGTTTCATTTTCGTTACTTTGTGTTAGCCCTAAAGTTGATGTGTAGAACGTTTTTGTCTTCATCTTATCATCGAAACAAATATCAAACAGGTTAGAGAGTAGTTCGGTCTAGCACTTTGCAATGTCCTGGGCTGCCAAGTCCTCGGTTTGCTGTACTGTCATCTCCCCAGCTAGATTCTAAGTCCTTAGGATCATGAGACATAGTAAATACATTATTTGTAAGTCATATGTCATCTTAGTTAATATTGTATGAATATATGAATGAATTCTTTCTCCAACGGATGAAAGGAAAGCAGTAAAAGGGCATACTGCCCCAAATACTGGAATGTGTAGACTTACATGATCTCATTTTTGCCAAATATGGCCCTTCTGATTTTGACCACTGTTAGATGGATTTTAGGCAATGACTTTTTTAGTATGTCTTTAAATTTCCGTGAGTTTTTGAGCGTCATGTATTTGTGACTGTTGCTTACTCAGAAGGCCAAAGAGTATGCTAGAACTGTATTCTCAAGGTCATGTCATTGCCGTTATCACAGTTTTAGCATAAGAGCACATCGGTAGGTATAAGACGGCCCCATTTTAATCTAACAGGAAAAATAATTCTTTTTTTGTAAAGTATGCCTATTCATATCAAATAGATCAGTAAAGTTGCTTTCTATTTCTTTATAAGCATTTATCTGCCGATTGTAAATCAGTCCTACTCACGCCAAGCAATACTCATCAAATACAATTTTTAAGAATTTAGAGTGATGTGAAGGGGAGCTTTGTTCCCTGGGAAGATCATTTACAACAAGATATCACAAATTTATTCTCCAAAGTAAAATAAAGTAAAACTTGTGACTTGGCTTGGCAATATTGCATTCACCTGATCCTTTGAGTTGGTAAGGAGGTACAAACTAACATTTATTGTGTCCTTGGTACCAAGCACTGTGCAAGATGCTCTGCACATATTACCTTGTTTATTCCTCACAGTCACCAGCAACCATGTGTGTGGCTCACTGCCAGATGGCTGTTGGAAGCAGTCACAATTGGGGTATGACTACAACCTGACGGAGCTGTGATACCCCTTTGAAAGAGTGTTTAAGAGAATGTTCAGAATTGCTCTCCCATGACTTACTGAGGTTTTGTCCCCAAAGGCTTCTGTTTCCCTCTCGTGGTGTTCTGTAGAGGCTGATGCAATTCTTCTTATAGTAGAAAAAGGATATGTCATTGTGCTCCAGAACCAGGTAAATAATCTAGGGCTTCCAGTCCTTACGCCTAGGAAACTATTTTCTAGGATTTCCCTTCTTTGGATCACTTGTGGCCATGGGAATAGGATTGCCATACCTAGGAACCATTTGAAATAGACCCTGTCCTCAGGGAACTTACAGTGATGGAAAATGAGATATATTAAACTCTAAATAGTAGTAGTAGTAGCCTACTGTGTTACCTTTGTGGAACAGCCACCCTGGTAGTTATACACAAGACTCTTCATAAAAATGAATGTCTTGTTACATGTGCCAGTGTCTGTCAACTTAGTTTCCTGAGATGCTGGGCCTCATGTGCTTACTTCTTATTCCAGTCTCTTGACTTATTTGGCTGTTCTCTTTGGGACTCATCTACTATTAAGTCTTTACCTTTGTCTTCAGTTTGCAACACCAATCGGACTCTCACAGTTTTCACTGAGTTTCCTTCCTTGTTAGCTTTTCTTCTCTCTTATTGGCTTGCCATCATCACCTGCTCCCTTCCTATTTGTTGTGTCCTTTTTTTCAGGGTTTTATCAATACTACTTATTCTAGGCATTACATCCATGCCTAGTCAGCTATATTTTATGCCATCCATGTGGTACTTCCCTCAATGGCCATAGCTGACTAAACTCTAAAGAGAAGACATTTGACTCAAGAGCAACCAATCTTACAGACCAGACAGCAAGATAGGATTTATAATCCAATACAGAAAGTTGAACTGGCCTAGTCAAGTTTCTGTCTTGGGAATTTGCAGTTGGGAAGTTGCAAAACTTCAAGTCATTTTTTTCTTGGGTATTTGAATTTGAATAATTACGTAGAGTCACTTCTGGGATGGCCATTACAGAGCTATGTGCATTCCACGTTTAGCAGGACTAAGGAAGGCCATTTTGGGAAAAAGGAGACCAAAACTGCTTCGTGGGACAGAAGGGGGCTGGAAATGAAAGCAGTCTAGTCCACAGAGCTATCATTGTTCCTGCTCTCTTGAGGTATGGTTTTTCATTTTCTCCTGGACTCAAGTGAAAGTTCCCAATAGCCTTACAATAAATGGCTCTTTTTACTTGAAATATTTTGAGTAAATTTTTGTTCCTTCTAACCAATTGAACCTGATACTTTCAAATACAAATATTGAAGATTATTTTAACACTAGATTGGCTTGAAAATATTTGACTTTGCTGTAGAGCCTTCCTTGTGACCTCATAGTTGTTTTTCAAAATTGTTCACATCAAGAAACAATGAATGCCCACCGTTTAGGAATGAAGAGAGAAACTATACAAGCTCTCTAGGGAACATTTCTGTATGTACATTAAATGCCGTTACCACAAGCTGGGACTGGTTGAACTTTCTTTTTTTCTGTTGACCTCAGTTTGGATAATCTATACAGAAAATGACGTTCATTAAACTTACTCTCCCTACATCCTATATAGTAAACACACTTAAAAGTAACATACCTACAATGAAGAGCTTATCTTCAGAATCAAAGATAAGAAAATAGATTATGTATAGTTCTCTAAGAAAAAATTAAAATTCTGTAAGAACAAATAACAGTACTACTCATATTCTTTATAACTCTCAAAAGTTAGTTTCTAGGAGGACTTAGTGTCCCAGACTGGTTATCTCATCATTAACTTAATAATGAGCACTTAGTTTAAAACCCAAGAGGATTGTCTTATATTTACAGACAACCAAAAAGTGTGTTTCTTTAGACCCTGCTCTCTCAGACTTGATTATAATGGGCTATAGTCCAGCTTTTTAATAAAAAAATATGGTTGTTAATAAGAAACGTAATCATTTCACCTATTATTTTTCTGAAATTAGAAGCCAGTTGCCTATTTTGAAAGTGAGGTTAAGGTGTTCAGAAGGCATGAGATTATAAGAGCATACCCACATAGACCTCTTTTTCCTCCTCCTCTCTCTCCTTTCCCCCCTACCACTGCTTTTCGTCTCTCTCTCATTCTCTTTCTCTCTGTCTCTCTCTTTCGCTCTTTCTCTCTCTCCCTCTCCAATCCTGGCAGCATAATACAGCTCAGAACTTTAATCCTACAGCTACAAGATAAAGCTTTACTATATTATGCCTTTATTATTTACACTTAACAGTGCAGTTTCAACTGTTGAGAGGAAAAAACACAGCATTTGAAAAATATCAATGATATTTTCTTAGTCAAGTCATTTTACAGTGCTTAACAGAATGAAGAAAATCATTGGTTTATATCATTTCAAGCCTATTTTGGAATTACAGTTTTGTTCCTCTCTGGGAAACCCAGAAGTATCTCCATATTACTCATCTACCCTGAAGAATGATATTCTCAAGTGCCAGATGCACGTTTTGAGAGCATTGCATAGTCTCTTTTTTTTTTTGAGATGGAGTCTTGCTCTGTGGGCCAGGCTGGAATGCAATGGCACAATCTCAGCTTACTGCAACCTCCGCCTCCCAGGTTCAAGCAATTCTCCTGCCTCAGCCTCCCGAGAAGCTAGGATTTCAGGCACGTGCCACCACACCTGGCTAATTTTTGTATTTTTAGTAGAGACAGGGTTTCACCATGTTAACTAGGCTGGTTTCGAACTCCTGACCTCCATGCCCAGCTAATTTTTCTATTTTTAGTAGAGACAGGGTTTTGCCATGTTGACCAGACTGGTTTCGAACTCCTGACCTCAGGTGACCCACCTACCTTGCCCTCCCAAAGTGCTGGGATGACAGGTGCGAGCCACTGCACCCGGCCTGCATTATCTCTTATTTCTCTCTCTCTCTCCAATGAGAAATGCAAAACTTGATTCCAGATAAATAAAGTGTGGTTGTTTTACTAGTGCCAATACTACTACTAAACAGTGAACTTAAATAAGAAGAAAAAATTTCAGTGGTAAGTGTTGGGTTCATATTTTCTGATAAAAGCAGCACTGTTGAGATTTTTTTTCTTTAATGTGATCTTGTTTACGGTAAGGCATTTGATTTCCATGTAGAGCTGTCAGGTATATACATTTATTTAACAATCAGAGTATTTGGCATGTTTTCACCATTATCACACTATATAAATGAAGAATCTAAACCCTTTAAAGACTGAATGATTTACCTTCCATCATTACCTGAGCTAGGTCTGAGCATCCTGTTCCGGTGTTCTTCCTTCTGTACCTTATTGCCTGCATGCTGTCATCAGAGAGAAATTTTGTCAGTCTGCAAGTATTTGTTGAATTTCTTCTGTGCTGAGATATGTATGAGTTTTTCCTTCAAAGAGCTTACATCACAGTTGAGAAGAGACCAATCAATTAGATACTCTATACCACACAACAAAACAAAATTGAATTATTGAAGGATAAGCAGAAAGTACTGTTTAGTTTAAAGTTTGCATCCATGAGGGTTCTTGGTTGGATCTCTTATGAACTTAGTGTTTGCAGGGTAATGATAGCTGTACTTTTGTTTCTGATTTGTGAACATAAAACTTTCACTATTTTAATAAAAGTAAAATATTTCGTTGATGTGAAAAATCCTGTTATTCCTGTGAGTTGCTGGAGGGTTATTTTGTTTGTTTCATTTTTACATTTTGATGGGATGGATATTGTTTAGTTGATTGGTTTTGGATTTTCGGCTTGGGTTTTTTTTTTGTCCTGGTTTATTGTTGTGGTTATAGGAAATTATCTGTGGAATCATTTTTGCCACCTAGCTGACTAGGGACCAGAGAGGAACTGACCTAACAGAAATTGAGAAAGGTGAACCCAAAACCACTTGTAGCTGTTTGTATGTGTGAGACATAATGTTCACGTGAGATCCAACAATGAAGACTAAAAATGAAATACAGCATTTCTGTGTACTATAAACACCCTTTCAGGCTCAAATCAGCTGACAAATATGGAGTAAACTTCTCATAGGATTTACTTCTTCAAAATAATGGATGAAGACATGGAATTGGAACCTGTGTCACCTTTTGAGTCCACTGCATCATAGACCCCCAGTAAGCACTAACTGTATTTGCCAGTTAGGGTGAAATTTAGACTACAGTCCATTGTTAATAAATAAGTACTAATTTCTAGTCGAAATTATTTTAATATAATTTTAACTATCTATTTTTAGATAAAGGTTTACTGAAAGTCAGTAATCATCCCCAATAGACAACAAAAGTAAAAAATTACTTTGCAAGCTAATTAGCAACAGTGATTGATAAATACTGTTCTCCATTTGACATACTGAGGCATTTTGTTTATGTCTCAAAAGGCTTTATAGAGATGGTTACAGTTGACAGCTGTTGTACCACTAATAAGATTAAAGAAATTAGTTGTGTCAACTTTAATCTGCTATTTAACACTGCAAACCACCTGGGGTCTTCTCCAGAGGCAACGTGTTTAATTGTGAATTTAAAATTACATAACCAGATCCTACTTAAGAACATGTCTACAGACTTACTAATCATAGTTGTTTTGTTATTAACAAATTCATGTTAACAGGAAAAATAATGCTCTAGCTCTAGAGTTTAAAATTAATGAACTAATTTGATGCTCATCCTACTTTTTTAAATGTATTATTGTAATCTTTGAAACATAACACTTTCTCAGTCAGGCTAATTTGAGGAAATACAAAAAGTCTAATTAGGTTGATGTTTAAAATATATATAATTTCCTTTCTAAAGTTAGAATGTCTCTGTGGAATAAATTGCCTATTCTATTTGTACCAAATTCACCAATTAAATAAAAACCCTTGAAATAGCACATCTAGTTGAAGAGTTCATACCCCTTACTCTGAAGCATCATTATAATTAGGAAAATAGTTTAATTTAAACATTAATTTAGGTGTTATTAAAATGTTATATTTTATGATATGAAATGCAGAGGAATAATCATTTGTGATTGTTATATTGACTTGATACAAACTCAAGTTTATGATGCATATAATTTATATCCCCACAGTGAAGATTAATTGTCAGAAAGTATTACTAGCCTCCCTTAAAGACCCCTGTCTGGAGCAGGTTTGCTATTGCAGCATGGTAGTTCTCCCCACCATCCCCACCCACTCGAAGTGTTCCGGCCTCAGAAAGAGTGAGCCGAGAGACAGGGAAGGCAGTGTAGGTAGAGTAGGTTTACACTGATCGTCACAGTGCCAGTGGGAGAAATTTCCCCCTTCATCCACATCTCACACTCCGATCCAAATATCCATCCCATTGTCTGCTGCAAAAAACCACTCTCAGATTGTGTTACAAATCTGACTTCTCTGTGGTCATGAAAATGTCAAAAGTGAATCATCTCCTCAGTTTTCAAGAGATTTTAAACCTTTCTTTACATTTTTAAATTTTCTGTCCCCAGATTTTTTGCTGAGAGGACATTTTCTTATTCTCTGTCCCCAAGTTTCTTGCTGAAAGGACATTTTCTTATTAACCAATACTTACTCATCTAATTACACTAATTTAATATCTTCTAGATTTATTATTGAAACAATAACATTAAAAGTATTTCCATATATGCAAGTCCACATGTAGTACTTCTAACAAATACATTCTTCATGTCAAATACTATTTTTCTCTATTTCTGTTTAATATATTTTATTCTGATCATTACTATATATTTAAAATATGTTTGGTACAACAGACCCAATGAGCATAACTAAAATGAGATGGCTTTGGAAAAATTTTCACCTTTGCCACAATTAATAAATTTATAAACATCATTAAATAGCAATTTTTTCCCTTTATAAGCACTCCATGTTGTTTTGTAATTTAAAATTCATTGTTTTGATAATATATGTATTTACTAGTAATTCTCCTTTATGTGGAGACGAACTAGGACGCATGCCTGGTATATCATTTGTTCTTGAAAATGAGATCTGGTTTTGCTCATTTTAAAATTTTTAAAATCATAAACCTTCCACATGTTTTCTAAGCTAAGAAGTGTGATTTCTTTACTTCTTTGGGGAGAGGAAGAAAGTATTATAGTCATTAATTCCATCAATCAGGGTATATTTTTATATTGCTGCTGCAAATACATCACAGAATAAAACAGTTAATAAATGTGCAAAAGATTTGAATAGGTACTTCACCAAATGAAATACAAAGATGCCAAGTAAGCACATGAAGAGACTCTCAACATCATTAGGAAATGCACATTAAAACTACAGTGAGATACTTCAACATGTCAATTAGAATTGCTTAAAAAACAGAACAAGCCAGGCACGGTGGCTAATGCCTGTAATCCCAGCACTTTGGGAGTCCGAGACAGGTGCATAACTTGAGGCCAAGAGTTCGAGACCATCCTGGCCAACGTAGTGAAACCCTGTCTCTACTAAAAATACAAAAATTAGCCAGGTGTGGTGGCAGATGCCTGTAATCCCAGCTGCTTGCGTGGCTGAGGCACGAGAATTGCTTGAACCCGGAAGGTAGAGGTTGCAGTGAGCCAAGATCACACCACTGCACTCCAGCCTGGGCAACAGAGCAAGACTGTCTCAAAAAAAAAAAAAATTAAAAAAAGAACAATAATACCAAGTGCTGGAGAGCATACGCAGAGAAGTTGAAATTACATATACTACTTGTGGGAATGCAAAATGATATAGCCACTTTGGAAACATTATGTAAATTTCTCAAAAAGTTAAACATATACTTAGCGTATGGTCCAGCAATCCCAGTCCTAGGTAGTTACCTCAAAGAAATAAAAATATAAGGCCGGGCACGGTGGCTCACGCCTGTAATCCCAGCACTTTGGGAGGCCGAGGCGGGTGGATCACAAGGTCAAGAGATCAAGACCATCCTGGTCAACATGGTGAAACCCTGTCTCTACTAAAATACAAAAATTAGCTGGGCATGGTGGCACGTGCCTGTAGTCCCAGCTACTCGGGAGGCTGAGGCAGGAGAATTGCTTGAACCCAGGAGGCGGAGGTTGCGGTGAGCCGAGATCGCGCCATTGCACTCCAGCCTGGGTAACAAGAGCTAAAACTCCGTCTCAAAAAAAAAAAAAAAAGAAAGAAATAAATAAAAATATATGTTTTCACATATATTTTTATATGTATGTATTTATATCATTTATAAATATAAATGAATTTTATGGATGTTTTATGCATAATTACCGAAAAGTAGAAATGATCCAAATATTCTTCAACTGGTGAATGAATATACAAACTGTGGTACATCTGTGCAGTGACATACTATTTGGCAATAAATGTAACAGCAATCTTGAGAATGAAAAACAAAGCTGGAGTCATAACAGTTCCTGATTTCAAAATATACAAAGCTACAATAATTAAAACAGTATTGTACTGGCATAAAGACAGGCATATGGACCAATGGAACAGAACAGAGAGTTCAGAAATCTGTGTATATACAGTCAACTGATATATATTTTTTAACTAGAAATTATTCTTTATTGATTAAATCACCAGAAATTTTCTGATTTAAGATTTAACATCTTAATGACCACCAAGGCTGGGGGGCTCTAAGGCTCTCTCTGACTCTTCCAGTACGTAATGGAGTTTAAAGGGAGAGACATCATTAACAGAGACCAACTCAGATGGAGTCAACTGATCTTTGGTAAGATGAATACACAACACAGAGAGGATAGTCTTCAACAAATGGTGTTGAGATAACTGGATAGCCACATGCAAAAGAATGAAATTAGATCCTTATCTTATACCACAACACAAGAATCAACTGAAAATGGATTGGAGACTCAAACATAAGACCTGAAATTCTACAGTTCATGAATGAAGACTTAGGGGAAAACCTTCATAATATTGATCTTGA
>PVKV010025155.1:0-30135 GCA_004027835.1 Alouatta palliata
ATGAAGCCAACAAACATATGAAAAAATGCTCATCATCACTGGTCATTAGAGAAATGCAAATCAAAACTACATTGAGATACCACCTCACGCCAGTTAGAATGGCGATCATTAAAAAATCTGGAGACAACAGATGCTGGAGAAGATGTGGAGAAATAGGAACACTCTTACACTGTTGGTGGGAGTGTAAATTAGTTCAACCGTTGTGGAAGGCAGTGTGGTGATTCCTCAAGGACCTAGAAATAGAAATTCCATTTGACCCAGCAATCCCATTACTGGGTATATATCCAGAGGACTATAAATCATTCTACTATAAGGACACATGCACACGAATGTTCATTGCAGCACGGTTTACAATAGCAAAGACCTGGAACCAACCCAAATGCCCATCGATGATAGACTGGACAGGGAAAATGTGGCACATATGCACCATGGAATATTATGCAGCCATCAAAAACGATGAGTTCGTGTCCTTTGTAGGGACATGGATGAACCTGGAAACCATCATTCTCAGCAAACTGACACAAGAACAGAAAATCAAACACCGCATATTCTCACTCATAGGCGGGTGTTGAACAATGCGAACACATGGACACAGGGAGGGGAGCATCTCACACTGGGGTCTGTGGGGGGGAAAGGGGAGGGACAGCGGGGGGTGGGGAGTTGGGGAGGGATAACATGGGGAGAAATGCCAGATATAGGTGATGGGGAAGAAGGCGGCAAATCACACTGCCATGCTGCTGATTTAAGGACCTCAGTTTTAGTAGCAAGAAATGCAGATTCTCATGCCCCACCCACCCCAAACCCAGTACTGAATCACATTCTACATTTAGCAAGACCCCCAGGTGACTCATATGCACATCAAAGTTTGAGAAACAATGATCTAGCTCAACAATTCTTAACACTGGGTAGCTGTTAAAATTACCAGAAGAGCTTAAACATAAGTACTGGTGCCTAGGCTCCCCCCGGACCAATTAAATCAGTATCTAGGTGAAGGGACACCAAGACAATAGTATTTTTAAAAGATTCCAAGTGATTCTAGTGTGATGGCAGTCTTGACAGCCATTGATCTAAGTAAGTGCTGAGAAGACGCTGGATACAATTCAACATTCATTTCTGACCAAAATACTCAGAACCCCGCAAAAAGGAGGGTGATTTCTTAGCATGGTTACAAGCATGTATTAGAAACCAACAGCTAACATTGTACTTCACCAAGGAAAAATAGATAACCTCATTAAATCAAGAACAAAACAGGAATGCCCACTATCATTTTCAACTATTCAATAGCTCTAGATGTTACAGGCAATAAAATTAGATAAGAAAAAGGAAATTGAGATATAAATGTTGAAAAATAAAAGATAAGTTATGAGGCTGGGCGCCACGGCTCATGCCTGTAATCCCAGCACTTTGGGAGGCCAAGGTGGGCAGATCGCTTGAGCCCAGGAGTTCAAGACTAGCGTGGGCAACGTGGTGAAACGCTGTCTCTATAAAAAATACAAAAAAAAAAAAAAAAATTAGCCAGGTGTGGCAGCACACACCTGTGGTCCCAGCTACACCAGGAGGCTGAGGTGGGAGAACGGCTTGAATATGGGAGATGGAGGTTGCAGTGAGCTGAGATTGTGCCACCGCACTCGAGTCTGAGCAACAGGAGTGAAACTCTCTCTCAAAACAAAAATTAAAAAAAGATGATTTCCAGATAAGATTATTATCTTCTTAAAAAGTAAATAAGATCACTTAATAGAGTATTGAAGCAATATAAAACTTACATAATGTGGCCAGCACAAGATAAACAATTGAGTCTTTTCATATATCAAAAATAAGTTAGGAAATATTATTTTTGAAATAATTATTTGACAATAGAAACCATATATTATATATGCTTGAATAACCTCACAGGAAATGTTTATGCCATGCTTAAAGAAAATAGCAAAACTTTTACCAAAGACTTGAGTAAATGAAAAGATGCAATATCCTTTCTGTAGGTGGAAAGTCTTGCTAATATAAAAGTGTCAGTTATACCTCAAATTAATAGACAAATTTAACACAATTCCTATCAAGAACTTGATGTAGGCTGGGCGCATTCGCTCACGCTTGTAATCCCAGCACTTTGGGAGGCTAAGGCAGGTGGATCACCGGAGGTCAGGAGTTTGAAACCAGCCTGGCCAAGATAATGAAACACTGTCCCTACTAAAAATACAAAAAATTAGCTGAGCATGGTGGCAGTTGCCTGTAATCCCAGCTAATCGGGAGGCTGAGGCAGAAGAATCACTTGAACTCGGGAGGTGGAGGTTGCAGTGAGCCAAGATGGCTCCATTTCACTCCAGCCTGGGCAACAAGAGTGAAACTTCCTCTCAAAAAAAATAATAATAATAATAATAATTTCAGACTGCCCAAGTATGGTGGCTCATACCTGTATTCCCAGCATTTTGGGAAGCCGAGGTGGAAGGATCGTTTGAGACCAGCCTGGGTGTAACATAGTGAGGCCCTGTCTCTACAAAAAAGAATAAAAGAAAATTAGGATTGGCTAAATAATAAAATAATGTTCTAGTTGAATTTATATGTATATACAGTTAAATAAAGATCTAAGACTTCAATACGGCAAATAAGATTATCTGGGCAAAATAATAGCAAAATAGTGACAGACAAGGAGTAAATGTGCTAAATATATAAAAAGCTACTTTAAATCAATTAGAGAAAAATGATCAAAGAACAAGTCATTCACTGAGGAAGAAATCCAGATGGCCAGTAACTTAAGCAATGCAGCTCAATGAAACAAATGACAACAATTGTTTATCTGGTTAACTATTGTGTATCTGATGGACTTTTAAAAAAATTAAAATATCTATTTTTGGTATGTGGGATTAGATACCCACTCATATTTTTTAGGGAAGATTTGCTGAGTGGTATTTTACAAAGGGTTGCAAAATGCTATCATGCATGATCCCATTTCATCTTCACAGCAATTCCGTGAAATAGGAAGCTGAAATGTTACTGATTTTACAAATGAGTTTTAGATTCAGTGATGTTACCTCCCCAATGTCACAGAGATAGTAAGGGTTTAACTTGCAATTTGCTGAATGTTTATTACATTATCGATTTCTTTGGGCCATCAAGATTAACTTTTTTTTTTTCAATGAATTTCCATTAGTTCAAAAATTTCAGCATTATTGATGCTTAATATATTATGCTTTCATTTCAGGGGAAGATACACTTACCGTCTTAAGAATCTCCAATCTTGTTTCTTAATGAAACAATCTATTCAAGGTAAAGCACAATTGATAGCTTAAATATCTAAAAGGAATGTGAAAATGACTGCATTATATTACTTCTTTAGTATTGCAAGGAAGCTGTGAGTTATAGCACCATTGACATTTTAATGTATCTTTAAAATTTGTGAAATTGATTAGTTAATTGCTTGATTTCCTCCTTCAACAAGTTTGTTTTGAGTGTCTGCTGTGGGACCTGCATTTTTCCTGACCCTGGAGATGCAGAGAAAAGCAAAACAGGCAAAATTGCTGTCTGCATGGAGCTGAGCTTCTAAATTTATTTTTGACATATGATAAAATAATGTTTGTGCTAGTCGAAGTATACAATATATGACTGTGCTGCCAATATGTTATATAATTCAAACAAGATAAAAAGCAGATAATTCAGTAAGTATACATTGTAATTTAAAGTACACAAAGATGCTCACTATCTTTGCCTGAAAATTAAATCTGGGATTGTAGGTGTGTTAGGGTTAAGGCTGAAGTGCAGATTAAGTTTATATTTTGTTTCTCCTTTTATTTATTTATTTATTTGAGACAGAGCCTCACTCTATAGCTCAGGCTGGAATGCAATGGTGTGATCTTGGCTCACTGCAACCTCCACCTTCTGGTTCAAGTGATTCTCCTGTCTCAGCCTCCCTGTTCCTCCTTTCCTTTGTGGTGTTTTTTCATGTGTGTGGTGACCAGGTCTTACTTTGTGGTCCAGGCTGGTCTTGAACTTCTGGGTTCCTGCCTTGAGTGGCTGATTGAATTCTCCCACCTAGGCCTCCCAAAGTGCTGGGATTATAGGCATGAGCCACCACACTCAGGCCCTCTTCATCCTCCTCTTTCAGGAAGGTACCACCAGCCTGGGCAACATGGCAAAACCCCATCTCTACAAAAATAAAATTAGCTGGGTGTGGTGGCGCTGCCTGTAATCCCAGCTAATGGTGGGACTGAGGCGAGTGGATCACAAGGTCAGGAGTTCGAGACCAGTCTGGCCAATATGGTGAAATCCGGTCTCTATTAAAAATAAAAAAATTAGCCGGGTGCGGTGTCTCACGCCTGTAATCCCAGCACTCTGGGAAGCTGAGGTAGGCAGATCACGAGGTCAAGAGATCGAGACCATCCTGGCCAACATGGTGAAACCCCATTTCTACTAAAAAAATACAAAAATTAGCTGGGCGTGGTGGTGTGCGCCTGTAGTCCTAGATACTCAGGAGGCTGAGACAGGAGAATTGCTTAAATCCGGGAGGTGGAGGTTGCGGTGAGCTAAGATCACGCCACTGCACTCCAGCCTGGTGCCTGGCAACAGAGCGATACTCTGTCTCAAAAAAAAAAAAAAAAATACAAAAATTAGCCAGGTGTGGTGGCATACGCCTGTAGTCCCAGCTACTTGGGAGGCTGAGGAAGGAGAATCGCTTGAACTGGGGATGGAGTGGTTGCGGTAAGCCAAGATCGCACCACTGCACTCCAGCCTGGGCAATAGAGTGAGACTGTCTCAAAAAAAAAAGAGTCAGAAAACCCCTTTTTGGACTCATTGAGGGCAGCCCCAGCCGACACGCTGTGCTCTTTTTTTTTTTTTTTTTTTTGAGACTGAGTCTTGCTGTGTTGTCCAGGCTGGAGTGCAGCGGCTCGATTGCAGCTCACTGTAACCTCCGCCTCTGGGGTTCAAGCAATTCTCCTGCCTCAGCCTCCCGAGTAGCCGGGATTACAGGCACCTGCCACCACACCTGGCCAATTTCTAAATTATTATTTGTAGAAATAAGGTCTCACCATGCTGCCCACGTTGGTCTCAAACTCCTGGGCTCAAGTCCTCCCGCCTCGGCCTTCCAAAGTGCTGGTATTACAGATGTGAGCCACCGCTCCTGGGATGGAAAATTTATTAGGGAGGAGCAGGTGGGTGAGGTTGAAAATTTGATTGCAGTTCAAGTGAGAAGAGCCTTCACTGAAGAGCTAAAGGAGTAGACTTCAGTATACAGGCAGCAGGGGAAAGGCGTGACATAAGTTTATTTGGGGCCAGGCACCATGGCTCATGCCTGTAATCCTAGCACTTTGGGAGGCTGAGGCGGGCAGATCATGAGGTCAGGAGATCGAGACCAACCTGGCTAACACAGTGAACCTCCGTCTCTACTAAAAATACAAAAATTAGCCAGGCATGGTGGTATGCGCCTGTAGTCCCAGCTACTCAGGAGGCTGAGGCAGGGGAATTGCTTGAACCCGGGAGGTGGAGCCAAGATTATGCCATTGCATTACAGCCTAGATGACAGAGTGAGACTCCGTCTCAAAAAAAAAAAAAAAAAAAAAAAAGTTTATTTGGACAGCAGCTTGTAGGATATCTGGAGTCATGTGCTCTATTGTTCATGCTTGATCACCCTGTTGAGCCTGAAAACATTGTATCAGCCAGGTTTCTGTTGAGTCCTACTGGCTAACAGACTCCACACTCTCCATGGCTTAGAGCAGCAATTGTCTACATAATACCACAAATGTGCCTGCTGGCCAGAGCAGCTCTCCTTTCAGGCCCTGGGTTGCATTTAGTTCTCTTGATGTAGCTCTCATTCTGAGGCCAGTGACTGCCTGGGATATGTTCTTCCCATGGTGAATAGCAGAAAGCGCCAGAGGGGTGGGTGGCAGCACAGACGCTCTTTGGAACTGACACACTGCCACTCGGCCCACGTGCCAATGGTCAAAGCATGTTATATAGCCAAGCCCAACATCCATGAAGCAGAGAAATACGTTCTGCCTACTGTAGTGGGAGACACTTCAGCGTCTTGCAGCAAAGGGCATGCACATAGGATTGGAAATAGATTGAAAGGCAACAGTTCATAGAATTCCTTTCAGCCATGATGCTTGGGGAAAGCAAAGACCCATAGAGAGATGGCAGTAGGGATGCCTGCACGCCCCAGACCAGGCAGCTCCAGGAAATTCCTTTTCATACCTTTCTCTGAAATGGACAAAATTGCTAGGGTTTGTTATCTAATAAAATGTCATGCAGCTCCCTTCTTTCCTCTGCTTCACAGTAAAAGTAGCTAATATTTACTAAGCAGTTACCATGTGTCAAGCACTAATCCAGTAATTTACAGAAATCATCTCCTTTAACCCTCACTGCAGGTCTATTAGGTGGTTACTATTCTTATTCCCACTTCGCAAATGAGGAAGCCAAGGCACAGACTCTAGATCACACAGCCAGTAAGAATGAGAACAGGCTTCAGACCCAAGCAGTCTTGATTGGAATTTCCTCTATGAGCCGCTCTTCTTCCTGGAGGAGGCTGAGGTACACAGCTGTCCGTCTGAACTTAGGACAAATACTTAGGGGTCTTCATTAGGGGAAACTGGGACTATTGCGCAGGTGCCTGGAACAGGAAGTAACCGTGAGACTAGAGGAAGAGAAAGAGATTGGGAGAAGGCAGTTTTTAAAAACAAAATAAAACACAGGAGCGGAAAGCTTGGAAAGCCCTTGAGGATTTCTCTGAAGTCCTGAACTATGGGAGTTTCAAGAGCTGCTAATATCATTGCATTCCTACTTCAGCCTCTACCTGGCGAGGGACATGAATTTCCTGTGGGTTCTGGGATGGTTTTTATCCCATTCCTGGCTCATCTCTCACGCAGATGAGCCCGCGTGTGGAGCCAGGTGTGGAGCCGGAGCACAGCTGGCTCTAATTTCAGGGGCCTTCTGCCTTTTCAGACGATCTCACTCCATTCCCTTGACTTTTTAATGTGCAACTCATGCCACTTTTCAAAAAATTGGGTAATGATTTATTGGCTTTCTTTCCCACATTATCCTGTAGAGTGAGGGATTTTTATTTATTTAGGGGCTTGGTAACTGTTCTTGATAGAAGGTTTGTAAATGTATCTTCTATAGAAGTAATCAAAAATAATATTTTTTAATTTCCACCATCTGGCCATATTTCAGTCTTGGCCAAAGAATTCCTTTCCACCCTCCTGTGTCTCCCACATCTTGCTCTGAAAGGCCAGCATAGAATAAGGGACAGATGGCTAAGTGCCTTTGGTGTCAACAGACCAAGGTTTGAAACTTGCCTCTGACACTTAACAGCTGTATGACTTTGGACAAAATAGGACACGGCACTACCCGGTCCCCTCCAGGAGCAGCAGGAAATCCCACTCTGAGGGGAGCACTCACCCACTCAGCCCTTGGTGAAAGAAGCAGCTTCACGTTGTTGCTGTTGAGGGCGGCCATGTTCCCTACTCCCCAGCCACCGCTGACTGGCCACAGTGGGCATCTGACCTCTGAGTGCCTGACCTGAAAGGGGCATGGGAACCGATTGGGTCAATCAGGTTTTCTCTCAGAAACCTAAACTGAGGAAAAGAAGGAATGAGTCACGCAGACAGCAGAGGGCTGGTCAGACCTGGGGTTGGGGTCCAGCCCCTGCTGAAGTCCCAGGGGGTGGGTGGATAGGCAGAAAGAAGACTTGGAGGGCCGCAAGCAGGTGAATATGGTTTTATTCCGCAGCAGCTCTCTTACGCAGCTTACTCAACCTAGCTCTTCTACAGCCTGCCCTGTCTCGGCTGCTTAGTCCTGCAGCTCCCATGCACACCTGTGCATCTGGCGCTCCCCTGCCCTCAGGGTCAGCAGCTTAACTCTCTCTCTGGCCATGAGCAAGCCGAGCTGTGTCCTGCTCCCTCTTGTCCGTCTGCAAGATGGACAGCTTTGGACCTCTCTCTGTCTTTCTCTGGGAGCCAGCACACCTGCACAAGAGCCATGTCCAACCATGTTGACCCAAGGCGAGCCCCGAGAGCCCCTGTACAGCATTAGCAGGGCAATTATACCTTCTACAGACAATGGCGGCTCAGAGCCAAGTATGAACTTACACCAACAGGTTATATAACAAGTGGACATGTGCACCTGCGTGCCTAACTCGCTGAGTCATGCAGGCCTGGATATCCACCTGGGCCTATTCCTTGACCAAAGCACATTCATGTACCTTATAGGGGTACCAGGGTCCAGGCCCTGGTGAGCAGGTAGGTCTCAGTAGGTAGTGATGGAGCTTTTTCACTGCAAAGATTCTGAATCTTAACAATTTCCTAGGTCTCCATTATTAGAAACTTCCCCTTACAGCTTCCTGAACGTGTTCCATACCCCAAAACGCCCTGCTCCTTTTTTTTTTTTTTTTTTTTAAGATGGAGTCTCATTCTGTTGCCCAGGCTGGAGTGCAGTGGTGTGATCTCGGCTCATGGCAACCTCCATCTCCTGGGTTCAAGCGATTCTCCCGCCTCAGCCTCCCACGTAGCTGAGACTACAGGCAAGCACCACCACACCCAGCTACATTTTGTATTTTTAGTAGAGACGAAGTTTCTCTGGGTCTCGAACTCCTGACCTCAGGTGGGCTGCCGGCCATAGCCTTCCAGAGTGTTGGAATTACAGGCATGAGCCACCACATCGGCCCTTGCTGCCATTTTTGAGGTCCTCCCTATGCCCCCTTCAAACTCAGCCTCCTGGTGAGCTGAGCAGTGTGGCCCTCTCCCCCCACTGGCTTCCAGCACTCCCTGGGCAACCCCCAAATTCAAAAACATGCTCTGCTGAACAGAGGGTTAACCATTTCCACCTTTTGGAAGCACTGAAGAGTTTCCAGAGGCACTGCCTCCCTGCTTTTCTCACTTCCCCACAAGCCCCCACCAGGGGAGGAGAGCTATATAAAGATGTATTTCCCCAGTGATACGAAATGGGTGGCCTCTTTTATTCCCCTCCCCATCCCAGGCACAAGTGGCTACAGTTAACTGTTTTCTTTTACTTCTTTTGTGGTAAAATATACATAAAATTTACCACCTTAACCATTTTATTTATTCTGTTTTTTCTTTTTTAGACAGAGTCTCACTCTGTTGCCCAGGCTGGAGGATAGTGGCGCAATCTCGCCTCACTGCAACTTCTGCCTCCCAGGTTCAAGTGATTCTCCTGCCTCAGCCTCCTAAGTAGCTGGCTCTACAGGTGCCTGCCAACACATCCGGCTAATTTTTGTATTTTTAGTAGAGACAGGGTTTCACCATGTTGGCCAGGCTGGTCTCCAACTCCTGACCTCAAGTGAGCCACCTGCCTCAGCCACCAAAAGCGCTGGGATTACAGGTGTGAGCCACTGTGCCCAGCCCTTAACCATTTTTAATTGTACAGTTCAGTGGCATTACATTCATAATGTTGTATAATCATCACCGCCGTCCACCTCCGTAATTCTTCAATCTTGTAAAACTGAAACTCTATGTCTATTAAACACTAAGTCCCCATTCTCCCCAACCCCCAACCCCTGGCAACACCTTTCTACTTCCTGTCTCCATGATTTTGACTCCTCTAAGTACTTCATATAAATGGAATCAGAGTATTTGTCTTGTCTTGTTGTTGTTTTAGCGACAAGGCCTCACTCTGTTTCCCAGGCTGGGCTGCAATAGCACAATCATAGCTCGCTGCAGCCTTGAACTCCTGGGCTCAAGCAGTCCTCCCACCTCAGCCTCCCAGTAACTAGGACAATAGGCACATGCCACCATGCCTTGCTAAATTAGTTGTCCTTTGGTGACTGTCTTATTTCATTTAACATATGTCCTCAGAGTTCATCCATGTAACACATGCCAGAATTTCCTTCCTTTTGTAGACTGACCAGTGTTTCCTTTCATGCTTACATCACAATTTGCTTATTTATTCATCTGTCAATGGACAACTGGGTTGCCCCCATGTTTCAGCCATTGTGAATAATGGTGCTCTGAACACAGGTGTACAAATATCTCAAGACCCTGTTTTCAGTTCTTTCCAGTGTACACCTAGAAGTGATAATTCTATTTTTAATTTTTTGAGGAACCTTCATACTGTCTTCCACAGTGGATGCACCATTTTATTTCTTTTTTTTTTTTTTGCAATGGAATCTCGCTCTGTCCCTCAGGCTGGAGTGCAATGGCATGATCTCAGCTCACTGCAACCTCTGCTTCCCGGGTTCAAGTGATTCTCCTGCCTCAGCCTCCCAAAGTGCTGGGATTACAGGCATGCGCCACTGTATTTTTTGTTTTTTCCCTTTCTCCCTAGACTACTCTGCAGAATATACCGTTTTACACATCCCCACCACCAACGCACAAGCGTTCCAATTTCTCCGCATTCTCACCAATACTTGTTATTTTCTGAGTTTTTTTTTTTTAATGGTAGTCATACTGTAGCAGGAGCGGCCTCAAGAAACACCAAAGTGGGAAGGAAGGGGTGATTTATTCCGCCGGAAGCAAGGTGGCATAGCTGCCTAACAGCCAAGCTTGTTTAACAAAGGAAACCTCTGCCTTTATACAGGCTTACAGGTCTAGATGTGAAAGGGTCTTGGGTTTACAGTTTTAGAAATTGCATGTGAAAGGGTCTTGGGCTTCCAACTCTAAAATTTACATGTGAAAGGGTCTTGGGCATAGGAGTAGGCGTGGGGTATAGTGACTTAGGTTGGGGTTTCATCATGTATAAGTAAAAACAATGCCTTCCAGAAAGATTCCTCCACACCAAGGCCTGAGATCTACAGGAGGGTGATTAGGGTGGCGCCCCCGGTCTGCCAGCCTTTACTTCTCCTACTGAAATGCAGTGTGGAAGTCAAGGAGGGGACGGTCTTAGATGCTTAAGGGTGATTACGGGTCTCCTCCCTCAATACTAATGAATGTGAGGTGATATTTCATGGTAGTTTTGATTTGCATTTCTCTTTTCATTATCTGACACCTTTAGTCAAAAAGCACAAAATAGCCATGTACAAAATGCCTTAAAAGCCAGAGGACCTGGGGTTTTCTGGATCCCTCAAATAGATGCCACCAGAACCAAAAGAGTCTGCCCCAGAGCCCTGCTCTGCAGGTGGCTACTAGGATGGGGAGTCTAAAGTCTAATGAGCGTCAGCACAGTGCCCACACACTGGAAGCCGATCAGAACTGATTCTGGAGCAGCCACGAGGCAGAGCATGGGACAAATGAGAAAACAAAGAAAGGACTTCTTATTGAGATGAACAAAAAGCACCCTTGTTGATCCAGGCGCTGAGAGGGCACATGTATTTGTCAGGAGAAAATAAGATGACCCTGAAGGAGTCACCCCAACTGTAACAAACACTGACATCACCCTCTCAGCACAGCCTTCAATGCCTTGTACACCAAAGCAGCATGAATGTGATGTCACTAGGTAGATGACACTTGTGGGGTTGTGAAGAATCCCCAGAACAGTGGTTCCAAGGTAGGGGTTACAGAATGTGTCACTGTGCTCCTCAGCATGAACTCTCAGAACAACTGAGATAGAAAGGCTGTCCAGAAAAGAGGCCAGGCTTGGTGGCTCACGCCTGTAATGCCAACACTTTGGGAGGCTGAGGCAGGTGGACTACCTGAGGTCAGGAGTTCAAGACCAGCCTGACCAACAAGGAGAAACCCTGTCGCTACTAAAAACTAGCCAGGCGTGGTGGCGCATGCCTGTAATCCCAGCTACTCAGGAGGCTGAGGCAGGAGAATCGCTTGAACCAGGGAAGCACAGGTTGCAATGAGCTGAGATTGCGCCATTGCACTCCAGCCTGGGTGACAAGAGTAAAACTTTGTTTCCCCCACCCCTGATAAAAAAGAAGAAAGAAAGGCTGTCAAGGAAGAGAGGCTGGTCTAAGGATCAGAATCATCTATTCCTTCCCCTTCAACAGAAGTGTGTTATTCACTTATTCATTCAACAAACATGTTTGAGGACTGTGACATTTCCACGTTGAACTTGACATTTCCAATGCAACATTTTTGAAGGGCGCTCTGGGTCTCTTGTGACGATCAATGTGATATCTGGGGCATGAGGGAATCAGGAAATGCCACCCCCAAACATGCCACTTTGGCAGAATTATTTTGTGGCAGTCATTTGAGTTCCTGAAATCCCTTGTCTGCCTAAAAGCAGATGCTCCCAGAAGAACTCAATTGTCGTAAATCCCCTCCCCAGGAGTACCTCTAATCTTCTCTTCTCGAGACCAGAGTCAGCACCGCACCCAGACAGACACTGGCACAAATGATCACATCTCCCATCTATTCTCCTAAGGGCTCACTTATCTTTCCAAACAGTCGTTTGCTTTTCCCTCAGTGCCCTTTCTCTCCCTCCCTTTCTCCTACTAAGGTGGATATAGTATCTAGACTCCAACTTCTACCCCTTTGAGTTACTTATCTCTGAATTCTCCCACGTGTGCATGAGGCACATGCTAATAAACCTTTTCTTTCCGCCTATTAATCTGTCTTCCATTAGTCTAATTTACAGGGCCCCAGCCAGATAACCTAGAAGAGTAAAAGAAAAAGATTTATTTTCCTTCCCTACACGCACAAACCGTCATCTGTTCACCAACCAATTTCCTCTTCTTCCCAGGCATTGCAGGACTTCATTTCCCAGCCTCCTTTGCAGTTAAGAGTGGCCATATGACTGAGTTCCAGCCAATGGAACATGAGCAGAAGCAACCCATGCTACTTCCCAGCTCATGAAAAGTTCGTGTGTGTGTGTGTGTGTGTGTGTGTGTTTCATTCTTCCATGTTCTTCGCCCTCACACAGCTTGATATGAACAAGCATGGTGACCCTGGAAGCAACATGCTGAAGATAGCAGAGCCGTAAGATGGCAGGATCCTGGGTCCAAGAATCAGTGTTAGGGCGTCAGCCAGCTGGCCACGGTATGCACTTTGAATCCTCTTTCATATATAAGCAGGATATATTTTGAGGTTTGTTACAGAAGCTAACATTACCTTAAGTAAAGCCCTTTAGAAGATACATTTAACCACTACAAGAAAATGTAATTCTGGCCAGACATGGTGACCCACACCTGTAATCCCAGCACTTTGGGAGGCAGAGGCATGAGAATCACTTGAGCCCAGGAGTTCAAGACCAGCCTGGGCAACATGGCAAAAACCCCATCTCTACATAAAATACAGAAATTAGCTGGGTGTGTTGGCATGTGCCTGTTGTTCCAGCTACTCAGTCGGCTGAGGTGGGAGGATTGTTTGAGCCTGGGAGGTGGATGTTGCAGTAAGCCAAGATGGTGCCACTGCACTCTAGCCCTGAGCGACAGAGAGAGAACCGGTCTCAAAAAATAATAAAAATTCTGTTCTAAACCTTTGAAATTTAGATGTATTTGTGTTGTGGTAAATATGTTTCTTTCCTTTTTTTTTTTTTTTTTTTTGAGACAGCGTCTCACCCCGTCACCCAGGCTGCACTGCAGTGGTGCCATCTGGGCTCACTGCAACCTCCACCTCCCAGGTTCAAGTGACTCTCCTGCCTCAGCCTCCCAAGTAGCTGGAATTACAGGCACGTGCCACCACACCCAGCTAATTTTTATATTTTTAGTACAGACAGGGTTTCACCATGTTGACCAGGCTGGTCTCAAACTCCTGATCTCAGGTGATCCACCAGCTTTGGCCTCCCAAACTGCTGGGATTACAGGTGCGAGCCACCGTGCCCAGCCCTGTTTTTTTTTTTTTTCTTAAAGCTGCCCAAACTAACTTGATTTTGCCAAATACTGAAATTAACATATATTGCTAAATGCATGGAGAATAACAATAAACCGCTTCACCTGCCTTAGCATACAAAGGAATCACATCTCTGAATGTCCAATTACATGTATACAAGCTCCTATTACCAGGAAGGTCAGTGCTTCCATCCATCTCGAGTCCTCCCCACACAAGGCAGCCAGAGTCCGCTGCCATCTTTGCCTCTGCTGCTGCCCCCAAGTGTCATAGCTGAAAACTCATCCCACAGTCTGCAGGACATCGGTGGACCATTGCAGTGACGCCCCTGCTGGTCATTCCTCAATGGTAGCCCTCATTTGGGTTCCCAGACCTCAGTTTCCTTAGGTCACCGTCGCAGGCTTGGGAGTCTCCCCAAACCTCCATCCCAGCAGGGTGGGTGAGCCCTGGAACTCCCAGCCTCAGCTCACATTGTGCCAGGAGTGGTGCAGCCCTTTCAGCCAGGAGACCTTGGCCAGAGCCCTCCAATGACCCCACAGATCTCCTAACTTAAGACCTCCACCTGGAAGAGATGAATGGGGCCTTCATTCTTCCCTTCCAGGAGACTCTAGTTTGCTTGTGCCAGAACTCAGCTCACCAGGGAGCCAGTTTGACACTGACTCCCACCTGGAAAATGGGAGCCGATTCTCCTTCCCTTGTAAAACAAAGAGGCCATCCAGCGATTCTGAGCAGAAACTAGGTCTACGCCAAGATGTCCTTCTGTCCTTCTGCTTGTTCAAAAACGCAGCTGGGAGCTTTCTTTTCTCTATTAAAAACAATTGCTGCAGATTACATTGAGTTGAGAGGAATAGAAGATGAGCCCCTGGGAAGATAATAATTTCCATTTGGTTACAAAAACATAACGAGCAGACTGCTGAGAAGCTGATTCCCTCATTTTGCTTGTAAAACATTTTGTATTAGTTCATTTCTTTTTCAGAGTGTATTAATTTGCATTTTCTTTTTAGAATTTGGCTAATGGCTTATTAATTTTTTACAGACCAACTGTAAGGGAGTTTTCCCTTAAAATAAACACAGCATTGTGCTGTTTTATGACCATCTCAAACAAATGAATGAATAAACATAGCTTTAAATCCCCCAAGCAGCCACCTCAAAAAAAAGTTATGGGCCCAGCATAACCAGTCTTCCCACACTAGCCACCTGTGCCCTATTCCACCCACCCTCATCCCCAAATGCTCTGGCCTGAGGGCAAGCAAAACCAGTACGTTGCCTTTTTTTCCCATCAGGGTGGAATTCTGAAAAGAAATTTAAAGACAAGACAGAGGGAAACAAAGACCCTCTAAGCAGCATGCGAACAGATGAATTTACAAAGTATGGTGTGAGACCCCCATGAGGCGCACTCTCTGCTCACCCCAGCTTAGCACCGCCTTCTCCCTGGAGGCCACGTTTGCTGGGACGCATTCCTGATTTTGAGCGTTCTCTACCCCACCCCAAGTATTTCAAGATTACTGGTTCCGGCAAAAACTCCAGTCAGAAGTCCATGGCCAGTGGATGCCCACGGGGTCAGCAGAACCTCCTGCCTCAAATCACCCACCTCCTGTTGCATGATGAGAAGAGCGAGCCAGGCCCGTTCCCACTTCCCCACGCCGTCCCACCCTGACCCGCTCTGCAGAAGGGCCATTTCCTCCCATGTGCTGTTAAGTTTATCAATTCTCTTCCTCCATTTTGTTTAGATTTATTACTTCCTTCTTCTCCATGCTCTTGGTTCGTAGCTTAAAGGGAACAAAGTTCATTAGGTATCAGCTTGATTTATTGCTTCTCTTTTCTCCCCCTCTAATGTTAGCACTGGGAGCCATAAATCTCCTCTAAGTACTGCACTGGCAGCATCCCAGAAGTCGAGATGCGTCACTTTCATGGTTTTGTTCTTTAAATATTCTGTGGAGTCCTGAATGTCTTCCCTAATGAAAGGTTTATTTAAGAAAGGATCCGCTTTGCTGAACGCAGTAAGAAACAGCTGAAAAAGACATACAACTAGAGGAAGAAAAAGATAAAATTATCATTTGTTGATAATGCAGTTTTATAGCTCTGATAACCTAGGGAAAAATTCTTAGAATTAGTAAGGGTAAAATTAGAGGAAGTGAATGGATATAAGAGAAACATTCACAAATCACTTCCCTTCCTCCATACCAATAATTAGAAAATAAAAGAGGGGAAAGACACACACACAAGCAACTGTAAAAAGAAAACACCCTAGAAATAAGCTGAATGATAAATACGCAGCAACTCTGAAAACTAGAGTTTTACTGAGGGTTTTAAAGGAAGACAAGGGTGCTCATGGTGAGAAGACTCCACGTTGTAAAATGTGTTCTCTTTTTAAACGGATGTATACATTTAACGTGATGTCCATGAAAATTTCAATAGAATTTTTGGGAAATGAGCCCAAATAATTCAGAAGCTCATCTGGAGAAATAGAGACAATGAGACGGTTTTCCCCACCTTTCCTCCTGGGGAGGCAGCCATGGCTAGAGGAGGGGGACTGGGATGTGGGGGAGACAGATGGGGGCAGAGGACTGACTGGCCACCACCCTAACCCTTTGGTCCCCGCTTTTGAAGTGGTCTTGGGGCAACTTCTGGACAAGACTTGGGGGCCTTCGACTGGGAAGGATGTGAGTCTATTTCACTCATTCAGCAAATACTCACTGAGCCTCAGGCATGGCTGTCGGAGCTAGGGCTGGCGCAGTGACAAGGACAAAGTCCCTCCCTGCCCAGGGGGATCTTAGGTTCTGGTTGGGAAGGCTGATAAGAGATTAGTAAATATGAAATATGACATCGAGGATGCAGAGTACAGGAACAGAGGGTGTGCTAGTTTAGCAGAGTGGGTAGGCAGGGGAACCACTCTTAGGAGATGGCAGAAACCCTTTTATGATGGGATAGGAGTGGTGGGATCGTACGGGCAAAGCACCTACCGAGCCCATCTCAGCCGTGGAGACCCCCACCCAGGCGTCGCTGAAGGAATTAAGAAGTAGACACCCAGAGAGAACAGTAAACCGGGCCGGGTGGGGTGGGGGGGCGGCCAACAGCCTTCCAACCTGAGAGCCTTAGGGGCTAACAGCATTCCGGGCTTCGGGCCTTGAGCAGACGCTGACCCACGTATTTATTCTCTCTGAACAGGTGATTATTATTAACAAACAGGTGTTCTGTGTTTTCTCATAGAACCAAGATAAACTAGGTAGGCAGCTGGTGCCTGCTTACCACTGACCACAGACAAATTAGCAAGCGTTCTCCACGAGGGAACCACGGGGCAGGGTCACATAGCCTGTGCTTAAAGAATTGTTTTAACCTGTGTTTGATATACATACACTGTTTTGCTACTTTAGAATGTCCCAAGCAGTTTTCCACATGTGGGGTGGGGGGCTAGGTTTTCCTTGCCATCATTCTCAGCAAACAGTATAATTTACCATACACTCAGTATTTCTCAGCAGGCACCTTTAGAACTGGATCCATGGGAAGAAGTGGGAGTACCACGTGGGGGCAGCTGCACCCTAGACACATCACTGCCTCCTTCAGATCTCACGGATGGCTACATGTGGCTCCATGCAGTCCCACACGATTCATGAGACCCCTGCCCTAAGCCAGCCAGGCAGTTCCTCTCTCTAAGAATTTGAAATTCAGGCCAGGCACAGTGGCTCACACCTGTAATCCCAGCACTCTGAGAGGCTGAGGTGGGCATATCACCTGAGGTCAGGAGTTCAAGACCAGCCTGGCCAACATGGTGAAAACCTGTCTCTACTAAAAATACAAAAATTACTTGGGCATGGTGACGGATGGCTGTAATCCCATCTACGTGGGAGGCTGAGGCAGGAGAATCGCTTGAACCACGCAGGCTGAGGTTGCAGAGCTGAGATTGCACCACTGCACTTCAGCCTGGGCAACAAAGTGAGACTCTGTCTTAAAAAAGAAAAAGAATTTGAAATTCGGCCACAGGCCTGGGCAGTCCTTGAGTAAAAGGGGTACTGAATGGTTGGGCGTTGAGTTACCCTCTGAGGGAGAGTGGGCAGGCAGGACAACCCGACCAGTTGAAGAATGGGGCACCTGAAGACGAGAGCCAGTGTGCAGAGAGGAGCTGCAGTATGGGAGGGGCCGAGGACAGAGATAAAGACAGGGAGACACCAAGAGAGACACAGAGAGATAGAGATATAGAGACAGACAGAGAAGGACAGAGAGATACAGGGAAACAGAGACAGAGTCAGACACACACGCACACACACACACACACACACTCAGAGAGAGAGAGACATATTTAATATTCTTCTTTACTATCTTACTGGCATTTTAAGAAATGTTCAAATTGTTGAGAATGAGAGGGTCAACTTAGCTTTTTTCTGATCACACTTTTTATCTAATGATATTCCAAATTTGTAACATTTTTGATATAAGAATCTTTCAGTTTATACTGATTTCTCTTGAATTCTTTTAAAAGTCATTTTGTTTTGCCAACATTTCGCGTTTTTAGAATTCTTCTTACCAGTTTCTCTGAATGACCAATTTGATGAATTTAGCAAATGGACAGATGTGGCGGACTCATTGCTTCTCGCTATTTCTAAAGTTGACAAGCCATTTATATTTTATGTAACGGTTTTAAAAGAATTTGAAAGCAGTTTTGATTTTGTCTTCAGATGGCATTTGAAGGAATGTTCGGTTCTGTCCCAGCGCTAGAGAGAGGGCAGAAAACAGGAGAATCAGCACCCAGCACATTTGGGCTGCAGATTCCAGAAAGGGAGGCCAAGGCAGAGACAGGGAGAGGGTTTTGTTAGCTGGGAAGAAAGAGGCAATGGGTCTTGGGTTTTGGCCACATGAAGCTTGTCAGGAACAAATGAAGGTTACAGCAGATACACAAAGAAAGGGGAGTAGCTGTGGAGTGAGACCTGCAGGATGGCCCTGCCAGAAGGACAGAGACCCCAGGGTGGCGTGGTCTGGGCAGCTTTCCTGTCTCAGGCTTGGCATGCTTCCAACAAGCCCTCTGTGAGTCTTTCTTCTTTGCAATGGGAAAAAAAAGTAAAGCACAAGTAATTAGATTGTTTCTGATTTTATCCCCCTCTATAATGTTACAGGCTGAGCACGGTGGCTCATGCCTGTAATTCCAGCACTTTCGGAGGTTGAGGTGGATGGATCATTTGAGTCAGGAGTTAAAGGCCAGCCTGACCAATATGGTGAAACCCCATCTTTACTAAAAATACAAAAATTACCTGGGTGTGGTGGCACACTGCTATAGTCCCAGGGGAGGCTGAGGCAGAAGAATCGTTTGAACCTGAGAGGCGGAGGTTGCAGTGAGCTGTGATCGTGCCACTGCACTCCAGCCTGGACGACAGAGTGAGACCCTGCCTCAAAAAAAAAAAAGAAAAGAAGAAAGGAAGAAAAGGAAGGAGGAAGGAAGGAAGGAAGGAAGGAAGGAAGGAAGGAAGGAAGGAAACACATATCAAGCCCTACTGCCCTACTGCCAATACAGTCTTTCCTGTCACACATTTCCCTGATTCTAGCTCAGGGAGGGAGCTGTGTCTTCTGGCAGTATTACTGCATTTGAGTCTCTTTTTCAAATCCAGTCTCTAATCGCTAAACCTGGAGATCAACATCAGAAAAAAAAAAAAAAAAAAAAAAGGCAGTGACTATCATGATTGTATGCAATTAACATTCTCAGGAGGTAGACTGACCAAGAAAGGAGCTCCTACTGTGGAAGGAAATAATTGTGGGAGAAGCTCGGAGTGTATTTTCTCTTTTTGAGACAGAGTCTAGCTGTGTCGCCCAGGCGGGAGTACAGTGGTGCAATCTCAGCTCATTGCAACCTCTGCCTCTCAGGTTCAAGCGATTATCCTGCCTCAGCCTCCCGCGTAGCTGGGATTACAGGCTCCCACCACCGCGCCTGGCTAATTTTTGTCTTTTTAGTAGAGATGGGGCTTCACCATGTTGGCCAGGCTGGTCTCAAAATCCTGACCTCAGGTGACCCGCCCGCCTCAGCCTCCCAAAGCGCTGAGATTACTGACATAAGCCACTGTGCTCAGTCAGCCTGGAGTATATTTTCAAAAGTGGGAAGCCCGGGAAGGGAATGACAACAAAATCCTTATTCACATTGATTTTCAAAGTGACAAGAGTGGACAGGAGACCTATGAGTCACCTCCCATCTCTCAATTCTACTGTCTCTCTTCTGCACCAAAGAGGAGCAGGTGTGTATGTCGGTTAAGGGGCTGGTGGCCTGAGTGGCGTCAAGAGAGTGGGGCAGGGCAGGGCAGGCCCCTGTGTGGATCCTCATGTCTTAGACAAGTGACTGTCCTCAGCCAACAAGGGACAAATTCAGAAACCACTTTAGGTCTCAGTCTAAAAATCCACATTGTTTTCTGCTTTGAAATGCTCTTAATTTAATAATCTAATTTAAAGACAGACCAGGGCATGGGATCTCACACCTGTAATCCCAGCACTTTGGGAGGCTGAGGCAGGAGGATCACTGGAGCCCAGGAGTTCAAGACCAGTCTGGGAAACATAGTGAGACCCCCCATCTCTACACAAAATGCAAACAAATTAGCTGAGCGTGATGGCACATGCTACAGTCCCAGCTATTTGGGAGGCTGAGGCAGAAAGATCACTCGTGTCTGGAATGTGGAGGTGGCAGTGAGCTGTGACTGTGCCACAGCACTCTAGCCTGTAGCCTGGGAGACACAGCAAAACTCTGTCTCAAAAAAAAAAAAAGTGTGCATCAGTGCATGAGTGTGTGCATGTTCCAATCGTGCACCTGTGTGCACCTGTGAGTGCAGGGGCTTAAGTTGCAAATTCAGCATTGTCACTCAGTTACAAAAACACCCTCGGACTCACTGCCCCCTCAGCAGAAGAAAATGCTCTAGGGGAAGCTTTTGCGTTCACCCTGGAACAGAGTGAGAAGGCACTGTCAACATCTGGGTGGAAAACACCAACATTCCCCAGGTTTGAGCAGGTCTCTGCTGCAAGCAGGCTTTGTTCCTGCGTCTGCCCACCTGCCCAAACACTGACAGTCTACTATTCTAAAATCCTCAGGCATGGGTGACCAGCAGGAGTGCTCTCAGAGTTTGAGATCCCCAAAAAGGGGACAATAAGGTATCTCTGCAGGGCCCAGACCTGAACCCTCAGGATCCCACTAGGGTCTCCAGACCTTTAGAGACGGCTCTCTGTTCATCCAATCCGGGCTCCACCTCCACCTCCACCTTGATGGGGGAGGGCTCCTTGCCATCTCCTGGAGGTCCTGTTGCCTCCTGGTCTCATCTGCCCTCTGGCAGAGTCCTGGAAGAAAAGCCGCAAGCAGCAGATGGGGAGGCTGGGTGCAGTTGCTCAACCCTGTAATCCCATACTTTGGAAGGCTGAGGCAGGCGGATCACCCAAGGTCAGGAGTTCAAGACCAGCCTGGCCAACATGGCAAACCCTCATCTCTACTAAAAATACAAAAAATTAGCCAGGCGTAGTGGGGGGCACCTGTAGTCCCAGCTATTCCGAAGGCTGAGGCAAAAGAATCGCTTGAACCTGGGAGGTGGAGGTTGCAGTGAGCCAAGATCGCACCATTGTTCTCCAGCTTGGGCAACAAGAGCAAAACTCTGTCTCAAAAAAAAAAAAAAAAAAAAAAAATACTGCAGTCATAGCAGGCAGCACCAGGAGCTGGGAGTTTGTTCCTTGGACCCAGACAGCTCAGGGGATGTCTGGCTCTCCAGAAGGAAGGGATTCAACATTCGTTCATTCTTTCATTCACTGAACACAGATACTCTGGTAGGTACTTGTGTAACAGTAAATACAATTTTTTTTTCTTAGACAGAGTCTTGCTCTGTCAACCAGGCTGGAGTGCAGTGGTGAGATCTTGGCTCACTGCAACCTCCGCCTCCTGGATTCAAGCAATTCTCCTGCCTCAGCCTCCCAAGCAGCTGGGACAATAGGCGGGTGATACCATGTTGGGCTAATTTTTTGCATTTTTAGTAGAGATGGGGTTTCGCCATGTTATCCAGGATGGTCTCAATCTCCTGACTTTGTGATCCACCTGCCTCAGCCTCCCAAAGTGCTGGGATTACAGGCATGAGCATTTGGGCTGATTGTGGTGGCTCACGCCTATAATCCCAGCACTTTGGGAGGCCGAGGCAGGTGAAACAGTTGAGGCCAAGAGTTTGAGACCAGCCTAGAGGACATGGCAAAATCCCAACTCTACAAAAAACAGAAAAATTAGCTGGGATGGTGGCACATGCCTATGGCCCCAGCTACTCAGGAGGCTGAGGCAGGAGGATCACTTGAACCCAGGAAGTGGAGGTTGCAGTGAGCCAAGATTGCACCGCTGCACTCCAGCCTGGGTGGCAGACCTTGTCTCAAAAGAAAAAAAAAAGGCATTCTTGGTGACAGGCTGGTTTGTTTTGTGGCACTCTTTATCTCTCCTGTTTGTGTTTGAGGGCCATATATCTAAGAGTCATAAATAGAAAGCTTCAGCGCCAGGTAATAAACTTTCAATAAGTGTGTCATTTAGTGACAAAGATGAGGGAATTTTCTGATGACAGTGTGAAAGTATAAGTGGAGTATTATATTCCTGTATAAACCATGACTGAGGGCAGGTTAATTTTTTCTGGCGTTACATATGGATGAGAGAAAGCGTGTCTGCATTTTTATGAGGTGACAGAAGGTCAGGGCTTACTAATGTCTCTGAATAAGTATCTTATGCACAGCATTTAACCCTCTCCCAGCTACCTCTTGGAGGAAAAATCAAACAGGTGGACAGCCACCCACGGCCTGCCATTCCTGTGTCAGAGCCCTTGCCAGAAAACCCACTCTCCCATGTGGAGGAAGGTCCATGAACTCGCTCCTCATGGCACAGAATGACTGATAGTCACCCTCCTGTCTCTTGGGGTGCTTGGTCAGACAGTGAGGATGGCACATGCCTGTGACCACACTCACTGTCTTCATGGGAGTAAAGGCACACTTCAAGTCCCATGCTGTGAGGCCCTGTTGTAGCACTAGATTAGTCCTATGAGAGTCTGATGGCACTCCCTGATGCTTCCAGTAAGGCTTTCCTCAAATCCCCAAGAATGTAGAGATGGAGAAAAGGTCTGCCTTCCAAGTATTATCAAAAAGAGCCTGGAAAGGAAACTGCGCAGCTATGCAAGCCCATCCTAGAATGGCTCCCAGGCCTGGAAAGCTCTGCTAGGAGCTCCCCAATGGAAGGGCATATCTCAGAAGAAATTGCGTCCTCCAGAAGAGTGCCGGGCATGGACGCAAAAAAAAAAAGGAGCCCCAGTGGGGCCTGCAAAGTCTTGTGGGCAGCAGCTCTGCCACGGCCTCGAGCGTTCTTGCCCCCTGGAGAAGGCCACCCCTCTGAGAGAGGGATGTATCTCCCAAGTCCACTGGATGCCACTGACAGTTAATTCATCAAATTTCCTTGTCCTTATCCCATCTTCCCCAAACAACCCTCTGTTCATGGTTTGCTTTTCCAAATATGGGTCAACCACAGAGAAAACAATTCAAATTGTGGGTTCAGGAGAATTTTCTAATTTCTCTAGCAGCAACAGTTTCTCACAAAAAATGAACTAAACTGGTGTTCTTGGGTTGATAGATCAATCTCATAAGTTTAATGAACATGAATCTGTCCCAGAGAGAGGAAGTGCAGGGCAGACCCACTCAGGGTTCTGCCTAGCCCAGGTCTGACCACCACCAACCCCTACAGCAAGAACAGTTACCATCTGTGTGTAAGTTTTTGTATGGACATATGTGTTCAGTTCTTTGGCATGTATACCTAGCGGTGGAATTGTTGGGTCAGATGGCAATCCTATGTTTAATATTTCGAGGGAGTGCCAGGAGCTGTTTTCCAAAATGGCTGTGCATTTTACACTCCCACCAGCTGCATGTGACGGCCCTAGTTTCTCCTTGTCACCACCAACACGTGTTATTCCCTGTCTTTTCATTGTAACAACTCCAGTTGTGGAGAGGTATCTCATTGCGGTTCTGACTTGCAATGCTCTGTTGGCTAATGATGAAGAACACGCTTCCATGTGCTTATTAGACTTTTGTCTCTCTAGCTGCACATATGAAATGTCCCCTCAGATCCTTTGCCCATTTTTTTGGAGAACTTCCAAATCGCTTACAAAGAATTTTATGTATGTATGTATGTATTTATTTGAGATGGAGTCTCACTTTGTTGCCCAGGCTGGAGTGCAATGGTGCAATCTCAGCTCACTGCAGCCTCCGCCCCCCAGGTTCAAGCAATTCTCCTGCCTCAGCCTCCTCAGTAGATGGGATTACAGGTGCCTGCCACCACACCCAGCTAATTTTTGTATTTTTAGTAGAGACAGGGTTTCACCATGTTGGCCAGGCTCATCTCAAGCTCCTGGAGTCAAATGATCCACCTGCCTTGGCCTCCCAAATTGCTGGGATTACAGGTGTGAGCCACCAAGCCTGGCCCACAAATTATTTTTAGAAACAACACTGATACTAAAACAAAATGCAGGACAAAAGATAAAGATCAATCTCACATGTCAGGATTGATACAAACATTTTAAGTAAACCATTAGAATACAGAATTCAGTAGAACATTTAAAGAATTACATATTAAGACCAAGAGGAGTTCAATTCCAAGAACAGACTGTTCAATATGAGAAAAATCCACTATTATACTTCATAACATTAAAACAAAGGAAAATGTCATATGATAATCTTTAGATGCTGAACGAGCAACTAACAAAATTTCACTTTCATTCCTGATAAAAAGCCATTCATTATTAACTATTGCTAAAGGAATCCTCCCTTCACATGAAAAAAAGTATGTATCTCAACCAAAAAGACTGTATGATGCTTAATGGAGAAAAAGCATTCCCATTAGTATCAGAAGCAGGTGAAAGAAATGAGAGAGATTAGAACAGAGCAGGCAAAAAAGTGCATGAATTACAGAAAATGTCAGCAAATACAAATCTAACAATCAATAGAAAATGATTACTATTATTAAGTAATACCTACATATCACCTCAAATATTCAGGTAAGTGGCCAGTTCTAAATTGTGATGAAAAAGTTTGATTCTTGGGAACAATTAGAACAGAGCAATGAAACATAAGAGAATACAGAACAGTCTGGGCACAGTGGCTCATGCCTGTAATTCCAACATGTTGGGAGGCTAAGGCGGGCGGGTCACTTGAGGTCAGGAGTTTGAGACCAGCCTGGCCAACATGGTGAAACCCTGTCTCTACTAAAATACAAAAAAAAAAAAAAAAAAAAATTAGCCAGGTGTGGTGGTACACACCTGTAATTCTAGCAAATCAAGAAGCCGAAACAAGAGAATTGCTTGAACTTGGGAGGCAGGGGTTGCAGTGGGCTGAGATCATGCCACTGCACTCCAGCCTGGGCGACAGATGGAGACTCTGTCTCAAAAAATAAATAAAAATAATAAATAATTTTTTAAAAAAAGAATACAGGAACAGGTCAAATACACGTGAGAATTGAGTATACAATAAAGGTGGCATTTTAAGCTAAAATGATTAATGTTGTTAGGAACATTGGCTAATTATTTAAAACAAGGTCTTTACCTCACCCCTCACTATAAAATGATTTCCAGATAGGTCAAATACTTAAATGTTTAAACGGAACATTTAACAGAAAAAAAAAAAAAAAGATGAGCAAAAATTTTAAAAGGACATTTTTATTCATTATATCAAATCCAGGAAGCATAAAGAAAAATACAAACAGAGCTAAATGAGAATGTCAAATGTATATACCACAAAAAGAATAAAAGAAATGAAAACAAAAAATGTGTAAAACAATTGACAAAAGGCTAGTTTCCTCAATTCTCAAAAAGTTCCTATCGGCCAGGCACTGTGGCTCACGCCTGTAATCCCAGCACTTTGGGAGGCCAAGGCGGGTAGATCACTTGAGGTCAGGAGTTCAAGACCAGCCTGACCAGCATGGCAAAATCCCATCTCTACTAAAAATACAAAAATTAGCCGGGTGTGGTGGTGACGCCTGTAATCCCAGCTACTCAGGAGGCTGAGGCAGGAGAATTGCTTGAAACTGGGAGGCAGAGTTTACAGTGAGCCGAGAACACGCCATTGCACTCCAGCCTGAGCAACAGATAGTGACTGTCTCAAAAAAAAAAAAAGTTCCTATCTAATTGGGGAGAAATAAAGGACGAATAATGGAGAAAAGGTATGAAAAACCAACTCACACAGTATGGCCTGTAAATGTCAAGAGATGCTCAGTCTCATCCATAATTAAAGACAAATCAAAACAGTGAGAAACAAGTTTTCACCTATAGAATAAGATTCACAAAAACTAAAACTTTGATAACAATGTTAAAGAAGGTTTAAAGAAACTGATACTCATACCCTATGGTGGAAATAAGGATTTCGAAATCCAGGAAATTCAATGTTTGACTTGATTCAAGGATACATCTGTACAATACACTAATCCATAAATAGGAGACTAGTTGGATCAATTATGGTATGTCGACACAGAGATATTATGTAATCATTTTTAAACATTAAGTAGACCCATATGTAGATATGAAAAAGTTGCTAAGTGACAAGCTGCAAAATAGCATATTGAAAAGAAAAATAGTATGATAGATCTGATCCAGTTAGTACTGAATGAGAAAAAGGAAGAGGGACAAAGAAAGATGAGGGACAAAGAAAGACGAGGGACAAAGAGACAAAAAAAGGAAAGAAGGGATGGAGGAAGGAGGGAAGGAAGGAGGGAGGAGGGTGGGAGGAAAAAGGAAAGAAAGAGGAAGAAAAGAAAGGAAGGAAGGAAGGGGGGCAAGGGAGAGAGGGAGAAAGGGAGTGGGGAGGGAGGGTGGGGAACGAGGGAAGAAGGAAGGGCGGAGGGGAGGGAGGAAGGCAGGGAGGGAGGGAGGGGAGGGAGAAAGGGAGGGAGGAAGGGAGGGAGGAAGGAAGTAAGGAAAAAGGAAGGAAAGAAGGAAGGAAGGAAGATGGAATTGTTAACAGTGCTGTTGTGCAGTGTGGCTGCATGAGTGACTTGGAGTTTACATTAAATCTTTCGTGTGGTGTATGTATCCCTTTCTGAATAAATGTTACTTGGAGGCTCAGGGCACTAAAGGATGGTGAGAAAAAGCTTCTTTCTTCTTTTTTGATGGAGTCTTGCTCTGTCACCAGGCTGGAGTACAGTGGTGTGATTTCGACTCACTAAAACCTCCACCTCCTGGGTTCAAGCGATTGCCCTGCCTCAGCCTCCCGAGTAGCTGGGACTACAGGCATGCACCACCACATCTGGCTAATTTTTTGTATTTTTAGTAGAGACAGGGTGTCACTACGTTGGCCAGGATGGTCTCGATCTCTTGAGCTCGTGATCCGCCCGCCTTGGCTTCCCAAAGTGTTGGGATTACAGGCGTGAGCCACCTCGCCCAGCCAAAAAAACTTCTTTTTAAAATATCCAAGAGATTCTTTGAGGACTAGCAAATTTCTGGGTGTTAAACTGATGTTTATGCCAAAGTCTAGATGGCAACTGTGACCTTATTATAACCACAGTCTACTGATGTTCTCTGATGGACAGGGGGAGAGGATGGGAGAGGGATAAATACAAGCACACATACATTTAAGTGTAAAATAAAAAAAGAAATTTTCCAAAAAAGTTGGAAGAAAAATGAAAAAGCCTAGGGTTACATGGTGTTTATCCTATTTCTACTGGTTATTAGGTGAAGACTCAGAGTGAATCACTTTTTTTTTCTTGAGATGAAGTTCTGAGGCCGGGCGCGGTGGCTCACGCCTGTAATCCCAGCACTTTGGGAGGCCGAGGCGGGTGGATCACAAGGTCAAGAGATCGAGACCATCCTGGTCAACGTGGTGAAACCCCGTCTCTACTAAAAATACAAAAATTAGCCGGGCATGGTGGCGCGCGCCTGTAGTCCCAGCTACTCGGGAGGCTGAGGCAGGAGAATTGCTTGAACCCAGGAGGCGGAGGTTGCGGTGAGCCGAGATCGCGCCATTGCACTCCAGCCTGGGAAACAAGAGCGAAACTCCGTCTCAAAAAAAAAAAAAAAAGAGATGAAGTTCTGCTCTTGTTGCCCAGCTGGAGTGCAATGGCACCATCTCAGCTCACTTCAACCTCTGCCTCCCAGATTCAAGCAATTCTCCTGCCTCAGCCTGCTGAGTTCCTGGGATTACAGGTGCGCACCACGTCCGGCTAATGTTTGTATTTTTAGTAGAGATGGGGTTTCACCATGTTGGCCAGGCTGGTCTCAAACTCCTGACCTCAAGTGATCCACCCAACTCAGCCCCTCAAAGTGCTGGGATTACAGGCATGAGCCACTGTGCCCAGCCCACTTTTTCTTAATATGTTTGGATTTCCAATTTGTAACAATGTAGAGACTACATCTTATATTATTCATTTCAAAGAAGTGGAAAGATATATAAGGAATAATTTATGTGTTTCCTGGGGAAAACCAGCTTCAATCAATAGAAGAAACACCAATCCAAATAATTGTGAATTCTGAAACACAGAAAAAGAACATAGATGATAATATTTCAGGAGAATTTTAAATTGTTATCTCTAATGAGGACAACAATCTGTTCTTACCCTATTCAAAATCTTTAGTGCTGTTCATATTTAATATTAAAGAGTCACAAGACGTAGTAAAAAATAAGTTAGGTAATTATAATGTGAATTGCTCAGATGTATTATTTTTCCAAACAGTACCGCTCCTAAGGTAAAATTTGTTTGTTTGAGATGTAGTCTCACTCTCGTCACCTAGGCTGGAGTGCCATGGCGCAATCTTGGCTCACTACAACCTCTGCCTCCTGGGTTCGAGGAATGCTCCTGCCTCAGCCTCCCTAGTAGCTGAGATTACAGGCGCCTGCCACCATGCCCAGCATTTTTGTATTTTGGTAGAGATGGGGTTTCACCATGTTGGCCAGGCTGGTCTCAAACCCCTGACCTCAAGCGATCCACCTGCCTCAGCCTCCCAAAGGCTTGGGATTAAAGGTGTGAGCCACCGCACCCGGCCAAAATTTGAATAAATAAAAGATCATGACAGCATAATGGAGACTTATAATACTCAATGGTTCAGAAGTAAACTTTCCTTTTTTTTTTTTTTTTGTATCTTACATGTTTTATAAAATTAAAATCAGGTGAACAAACTATATTAAGATTCTAGTGATTTTCTCCACATGTATTATGGGATCAGTGCCTTGGCAATTTTTTGAAATTGAAAGCCCAACACAACCCAAAAGATACAATTGTAGGTGCTGAGGAAAACACAGGGAAGAAAATAACAAAAAGAAATGAAAAGAGAACTTGGGAGGTTGAGGTCGGGGAATCACTTGAATTCGGGAGGTGGAGGTTGCAGTAAGCCGACGTCTGTGCCCCTGCACTCCAGCTTGGGTGACAGAGTGCGACCCCACCTGTGGGAAGTAGAAAAGTTCCTTTTTAAAGTTTCCTTTCTTGTTAAAGAATAAATCATAAGTGTGCTAATAATTCTTTGTTAAGCCCTATGCTATGAAGCTCTTAGACATGCCATGCTTACAGGCACATAGTACATTTTATGTCCTTGTACTTTAACTAAGATATCTGTGATGGACGTGCTCACAGGCATGCCCCAGCTCTCCATTGGTTTTATCTGTTTAGAAAAGTTTTAAGTTATTAGCCAGTCAGGTTTTAGTTTAGAATGTGAGGTCTGGCTCCAACCAATGGAGATCAGACACAGTAGTAAGGACAAGCCTGAATTGTGTAAGGGATAAATTTAGTCTGTTTTCCTTTGTTCACTGTACTCTTGTGGCACAATGGCTAGTGAAGGCACCCTTCCTGCAGCCCAGGAAGTAAAAATTTCGTTGCTGAAAGATCCTTTGTCTCAGTGCTGATTTTTCTTTGCGGCACCAAGCATCTATTTCCAAGACCACCTCGATAAAAAGAATAAAGAAATAAAAAGAGAAAAAATAGAATGGTCCAATCTTTTGCTTATGGTTCAACTTCTTAAAAATCTATTATATCTATGCATCAGCTTCATACTAGTTAAAAATTCAGACTTCAGGGCAACGCCTCCTCAACTTCTGATTCAATAGTGCCAGCCTTCAAAACTAAGGTCCCCTAAAGTGATTCTCATGTGGGTGGTTCTCAGACAGCATTTTGAGAATAACTACTGTAATGATTAAACCCTGGAGAAAAATCTTGAAGAGTCATTTGACTAATTTCTGCCATTTTCTCATCAGGAGAAAAAAAAAATGAAACCAGAAAGAACATTTCCATGATTTTATTTTTGAATTTCTTTTTTTTTTTTTTTTTTTTTTTGAGATGGAGTTTCGCTCTGGTTGCCCAGGCTGGAGTGCAATGGCGCGATCTCGGCTCACCGCAACCTCCGCCTCCTGGGTTCAAGCAATTCTCCTGCCTCAGCCTCCCAAGTAGCTGGGACTACAGGCACGTGCCACCATGCCCAGCTAATTTTTTTGTATTTTTAGTAGAGACGGGGTTTCACCATGTTGACCAGGATGGTCTCGATCTCTTGACCTCGTG
>PVKV010025156.1:0-10562 GCA_004027835.1 Alouatta palliata
CACCCGAGTCCCAGCCCCCTCAGCACAGAACACCCGAGTCCCAGCCCCCTCAGCACAGGTGCTTCGCCAGCTTGGGCCTCAGTTTCCACGTTTGGAAAACGTGGACTGAGTTGCAGAATCCTAGGACCGGGGAAGAGAGGACTGATACCTCCCATTCACCAAGAGACTAGGACAGGAGGACGGGGGGGCTGACATCCCTCAGACACCCAGGGACCAGGGAGTGAGGCAGACCTTTGACACTGAGCAGCTCCCACCCCGGGCACTTCTGGGGAGACGGGTGACTCGGCACGAACCTCTCCAACAAGCACACATCACACCCCAGGACACTGTCTTTAAGAAGTGTCACTGAGGCCGGGCGCGGTGGCTAACGTCTGTAATCCCAGCACTTTGGGAGGCCGAGGCGGATGGATCACAAGGTCAAGAGATCGAGACCATCCTGGTCAACATGGTGAAACCCTGTCTCTACTAAAAATACAAAAATTAGCTGGGCATGGTGGCACGTGCCTGTAGTCCCAGCTACTCGGGAGGCTGAGGCAGGAGAATTGCTTGAACCCAGGAGGCGGAGGTTGCGGTGAGCCGAGATCGCGCCATTGTACTCCAGCCTGGGCAACAAGAGCGAAACTCCGTTTCAAAAAAAAAAAAAAAAAAGAAGTGTCACTGGAGACCGGGCGCAGTGACTCACTCCTGTAATCCCAGCCCTTTGGGAGGCCGAGGCAGGTTGATCAATTGGGGCTGGAAGTTCAAGACTGGCCTAGCCAACATGGTGAAATCCTGCCTCTATTAATACGAAAAAAACTAGCCAGTCAAGATAGTGTATGCCTGTAATCCTAGCTTCCTGACAGCCTGAGGTGGGAGAAGCACTTAAACCCAGGAGGCGGAGGTAGCAGTGGGCTGAGATTGCTCCACTACACACTCCGGCCTGGGGGACAGAACAAAACTCCATCTCAAAACAAAAAAATAAAACAAAAAGCAGGGCGCACTGGCTCACACCTGTGATCCCAGCACTTTGGGAGGCCAAGGCATGTGGGTCACCTGAAGTTGGGAGTTCAAGACCATCCTGACCAACATAGAGAAAGCCTGTCTCTATTAAAATACAAAATTAGCCAGGCGCGGTGGCTCACGCCTGTAATCCCAGCACTTTGGGAGGCCGAGGCGGGTGGATCACGAGGTCAAGAGATCGAGACCATCCTGGTCAACATGGTGAAACCCCGTCTCTACTAAAAATACAAAAAATATTAGCTGGGCATGGTGGCACGTGCCTGTAGTCCCAGCTACTCGGGAGGCTGAGGCAGGAGAATTGCTTGAACCCAGGAGGCGGAGGTTGCGGTGAGCCGAGATCGCGCCATTGCACTCCAGCCTGGGTAACAAGAGCGAAAGTCCGTCTCAAAATAAATAAATAAATAAATAAAATAAAATAAAATAAAATACAAAATTAGCCGGACGTGGTGACAGGTGCTTGTAATCCCAGCTACTAGGGAAGCTGAGGCAACAGAACTGCTGGAACCCAAGAGGCAGAGGTTGAGCCTGGTGACAGAGCAAGACTCCGTATCAAAAATAAAAAAAAAGAGCCTCACCAGATCCACTAAGGAGACACACTCCGTCCCCCACACTGATTCTAGGTGCTGGGCTGTGTACCTAAGGCTCTCTCAGTCCTCCAACTTCGGAGGGCTTTAGAGCCACACTGGGGAGGCAGACAGGTGGGGAGACTTCCACAGAGCAGGTGTGGACACCAAGTGTCCCAGGGGACCCGGGAAAAGAGGCCCCAGCACAATCTTGAGGGACAAAGAGCAGACACAGACAGGGAGGGGGATGGGGTGCAGAGAAATGGGCTGGGGCGGGTTAGGGCAGGCAGGGCTGAAGCTCACCAGGAAGCTGCTCTGACCCGGATAGGGCCTCCTAGGCCAGGCCAAGAAGCAGAAAGTGCACCCAGTGGCCAGGATGGGGGAGCCGAGGGACACAGATACTTCAAAGGTCATGTGGGGCTGGGGTAAGTGGGGAGGCCCACGTGACGATCCTGGTTGGAGGACATGGTCAGGGAAGAGAGAAGGGGACCGGTAAGAGCGAAACTAGAAAGATGCTGCATGAGAGAGATCAGAGGTCAACAGCATCACCTGAGCAAGGAAGGGGAGGGGAGCTTTCCTGCCAGACTGGGCAGAGGGACAGGAGCTGGGCGCGAGGCTCCTCAGCCGGCGCTGCTCACCTGGAAAGAACACAAACATCTGGTCGGTGGGGTCATCGTTGTGGGCCACCAGCACGGTGAGGTCTGTGCGCCGCGGCCGCCCCTCGCTCGGCTTGTCCCCAAACTGGGCTTTGAACTCCTCCAGTGTCTGGTCAAGCTCATCCTGGGTCACTAAGTACCCACGGTCATGGCACAGCTGCAAAAACAAAGAGCCAGCTGACCCCAGGGCAGACGGAGGAAGGGGGCCAGATCTCGTGACCCAGAAGTCAGACCTGTAGCTGCTGCACAGGACAGAAGGCTGAACCCTCATGTGTGCCCAGTGACAGCCACCCTGCCCCCACAGCCACACCACAGGATGGGACCAGTGTGATCCTGAGAGGCCTGCAGAGATGTCCAGCCCAGCCTCACAGGAACCTGGCAGGGAATAAACCTGGCAACCACAACCAGCCCTCCAGACCACTTTTCAGAGCTACCCTAAAGGCAGGAAGGGAGGCCGGGCTCGGGGGCTCAGAATGGTGATCTCAGAGCTTAGGGAGGCTGAGGCAGGAGGACTGCTTAAGGCCAGGAATTCGAGGATGCAGCAAGCTATGACTGCAGCACGGCACTGCAGCCTGGAAGACAGAGGAAGACCCTGTCTCTTAAAAAAAAAAAAAAAAAGGCCGGGCACGGTGGCTCATGCCTGTAATCCAAGCACTTTGGGAGGCCAGGCGGTCAGATCACCTGACGTCTGGAGTGGCAGACCAGCTTGGCCAATATGGTGAAACCTCACCTCTACTAAAAATACAAAAAAAATTAGCCGGGGGTGGCGATAGGCGCCTGTAATCCCAGCTACTCGGGACGCTGAGGCAGGAGAATCGCTTGAACCTGGGACGCGGAGGTTGCAGTGAGCCGACACCGCGCCACTGCACTCCAGCCTGGGTACAAGGGCGAAACACCGTCTCAAAAAAAAAGACAAGGACGGAAACAGAACTACAGGCTCAGTGTCTGAGGCCCGGAGGAAGGAGAATCGGGCTGCAAGGGGCTTCGCTGAGGACAAGGGCAATGGGTGGGGAAGCAAAACAAAGCAAAAGCTCTCAAACGGCCCCAGTGGCCGACGCAGGACTCAACCGCAGCCCGTCAGGCCTCGGCCCGGCTTCCAATCCGGACTCAGCCCAGCGGCCTCCATCTGCCCCAGACCCCAAGGCACGGGTTCCGGGCTCCACGTCCCCATCTCAAGCCTCAGCTCGGTCGCTGCTTCCCAACCACCAACTCCGCCAACCTCGGATGCTGAGACTCCCGGGGGTTGAGAACGCAAGGACAAAAGACGCCGCTGAATCACAGCAGGGCAGGGTCTGAGGGCGCCCCCACCCCGTCTTCGTCCCCGCTCGCCCCTTCCTCCTCCTCCCGCCGCCGCGCGCGCCGCACCAGGCCCGAGCCGCCCGCCCACCCACCCCTAATCCCCGCACCCAAAAGTCCCGAAGTCCCCCTCCCCGCTGCCGGCTCAGGTCGGGCCCAGCGCCCGAGAACCCCGACGGCCTCGAGGCCTCCCGTGTCTGCCCGGCCCTTCATCGCTGCTGCTCCGACGGGACTACGCGAAGACGCCGAGCTCGACCCCACCTCGTGCCCCGGCACCCACCACTTGTGCCCCTGCACCCACCACTTCCGCCCCCGGCCCCCACCCCACGGTTCTAAACAGCTGCCCGGCGCGCGGCTGACCTGCATGATGGTCTTGCGGATTTTCCAGAGCCGGTACGTCTCCTCCTCGTCGTCCATGGCTGTCGCCACTAGAACGCTCTACGCATGCGCTAGTGAAGTCTCGCGCGGACTGCGCCTACGTTAAATCCCAGTCAGGTCCCCTCCGCTTTACCCCGCCCCACGCTGGGCTGCCTTCGGCGAAGGCCTGACTGCAGCAACATCTGGGACCGGCAGCGCAAAAGGCAACCCGAGCCTTACGAGCGCGACAGTTGGCTGCACGAGACTCTCGCTCTGCCGTTCTCACGGGTCTTTGGCCGCTCGGCCTCTCGGGAGTTGTAGTTTCCGTTCAACTCCCACCTTGGGGCCGCAGTTTAGAATGCCCAGGAAGCGGGGGCGAAGTGTGCGTGGGAAACTCAGGCCTGGATGGGGTCAAGGGGCATCTCGGCTCCTAGGGGCGATCGGCCTAGTGAGAACTATAAATATTTGTACACCAAACTATACAGGGTTCTCTTTGTTGTCTCCGGCCCATGTACCTTTTAGTGCCACTGAGCTTCAGTTTCCTTACCTGTGCAATGGCCATGAAGTGTCCCTCCTTTAGACGGATAACTGAGAGTCTTGGGTAGAGCTAAGCATATCTCTAGAGTACCCTTCCTGCAGTCCAGGAAGTAAAAATTGTAGTGCTGAAAGATCCTTTATCTCAGTGCTAATTTTTCTTTGTGGCACCGAGCATCTATTTCCAAAATCTGTTTCCAACAGTGGGAAGTAGAAAGGTTCTTTTTAAAGTTTCCTTTCCTGTTAAAGAATACATCATAAGTGTGCTAATAACTCTGTTAAGCCCTATCCTATGTAGCTGTTAGATACACCATGTTTCTAGACAAATAGTACATTCTATGTCCTTGTACTTTAACCAAGATATGTGTGCTGGATGTGCTCACAGGTATATCCCGGCTCTCCATTGCTTTTACCTGTTTAGAAAAGTTTTAAGTTGTTAGCTGTGGGGGTGAACCCCGCAAGAGCCGAGGCAAGGGTCTGAAGCCTCTGCATGTTCTCATATAAACATAGAATTAGAAAAGAATTACAGATATCATTACACAGTTATTTCTATATATGATCATAGAATAATCACACAGCTATTCATATGTAATAAATATAGACATATAATCATATAATCTTAATCTTACTAAGTCTCAGGTCAAGAAGTATGGGACTGAAGTGGCACTGGAAAGGAGGTGACCCTACGGCAAGATGCTCTAAGTCCCCTGTCACACCGGCGTAAGGGCTGCTGGAGGACACCTTGGCTGTGTGACAGTGTCAGCGCTGTGAAAACGCCCACTGTTTAGCCAGCTAGGGACGGAGATGTTCAACGTGGCCGAGACAGCTCCTTCCTCGAGGAGTGAGGAGAAAACTCTGCTCTTCCAAGCTCTTGTGGTAGGCCTAGAGGCTGGCAGGGAGGCCCACAGACATCCAGGGACTTAATTGTCTCTGTGTGGCGCTGTGCTTCAGCGGTCACGTTCCATGCCTACTTTCAATTTCTGCTTTTGCACCTGGTTCCTCTTTTTCTTAGAAGATAAGAATTAGTAATAGTAACATAAATCTTAGTGACCTTGTTATATCTTGACAAGTAAAAAAGTGCTCGCCCAGCTTCTTCAAAGTCTTGGGCCCCTGTCTCCAGGACACGTGATTTACCTGACCCTGTCACTGACCACCATTACCTCATCCTACCTGCCCTTCCCTGCTTTATACTCAATAAAAGTCAGAGCGTCGAGGCGCTCAGGGCCGCTGCTGGGCTCCACGCTGTGGTTGGCAGTGGACCCCTGGGACCAAACTCTGTTTTCTCTTTCTTGGTGTCTTGTGTCTTTTATTTCCACGGTTTCTCATCTCCATACCAGCAAAGAGGGACTCATGGGACCCTGTGGGACGGGATTCTACCGTTAGCCATTAGGGTTTTAGTTTAATTGCGAAGTCTGGCTCCAGCCAACCGAGTTCAGACACAGCAGTAAGGACGACCCCAAACACATAAGGGATAAATTTGTGGGTTTTCCTTTGTTCATTGTACTCTCGTGGCATGATGGCTAGTGCGGGTCCCCCTGCCTGCAGTTCAGGAAGTAAAATTGCGCTGCTGAAAGACCCTTTGTCTCAGTGCTGATTTTTTTTTGTGGCACCGAGCATCTATTTCCAACATTATCTAACTACCTTTTATTTCTCACCTTGAGGCCAGCAGTTCGAGACCAGCCTGGAAAAGACAGGAAGACTCCATTTATTTTATTATTTATTTATTTTTGAGACGGAGTCTTGCTCTGTCACCCAGACTGGAATGCAATGGCATAATCTGGGGTCACTGCAACCTCCACCTCCCGGGTTTAAGCAATCCTCTTCCTCAGCCTCCTGAGTAGCTGGGATTATAGGTGCACATCATCACACTCAGCTAATCTTTTTGTATTTTTAGTTTCACTATCTTGGCCAGACTAATCCCGAACTCCTGACCTTGTGATCTCCCCGCCTCAGCCTCCCAAAGTGTTGGGATTACAGGTGTGAGCCACCACGCCCAGATGGAAGACCCCATTTCTACAAAAAAGAATTTTTTTTTTTTTTTTAAAGACGGGGTTTCACCATGTTGGTCAGGCTGGTCTTGAACTCCCAACCTCAGGTGTTCCACCTGCCTTGGCCTCCAAAGTGCTTGGATTACAGGCGTGAGCCACCACGCCCGGCCCTCTACAAAAAGTTTAAAAAGTAACCGGGCGTGGTGGGGCGCACCTGCAGCCCCAGTTTCTTAGGAGGCTGTGGTGGGAAGACCTAGGGTGGCTTACCCAAAGGCGGTCGAGGCTGCAGTGAGCTGCGATTGTACCACTGCACTCCAGCCTGGGTGACAGAGCAACACGCTGTCTCAAAACAAACAGAAAACAAAACCCCGAGGAGGAGAGGGAAGAAGCGTGGGGATGCCTGGAGATCGGTGTCTCAGGCGGACGGCACAGCCAGGGTGGAGGCCTCGACAAAACCCCGAGGAGGAGAGGGAAGAAGCGTGGGGATGCCTGGAGATCGGTGTCTCAGGTGGACGGCACAGCCAGGGTGGACGCCTCGAGGCTGCACCTGGCTTGGAGTGTTGCTGGTGGGAAAGGGCAGCAGAGGAGGTTGGAGGGCACAGTGGGTCCAGTCCCCTGAGGCCTTGCTGATCAGGGTGAAATGTCTGGAGCTGCCCTGTGGGGGAAATGACTGTCGGGAGCCAGGGCAGAAGGGAGAGACCAGGGAGGGGCGTGGGGAGGCAAACTGGCCAGAGGTGGGAGCGGCTCCGAGTAGGGGAGGGCAAGCACAGAGCGGGTTCTGCGTGCTCCAAAGGCACAGCTCACAGGATTGCAGAGTTTAAGCCAGGGGAGGGCTTTCTTACCATAGGGCCAGAAAAAGAGGGAGAAGAGGGAACAAAGCGGTCCCTGTGAGCAGCGGGAAGGGGGTGGGAGGGTGGGGGCGTGTAGGTGGGGATGGGCTCTGGAGTTCATGGCAAGGTTCCGGCGGGGAGATGGACGTGAAGTCAAGGTGGGCACCTGGTGGAGATTAGAGCTGGGAGCCTGCACCAGGTCCCGGGAGCAGGGCAGTGTTCAGGAGAGTGAGTCCAGCCCCACTGAGGTGCAGAGGTCAGGGGAAGGGGAGGAGGGAGCAGCAGGAGGGGAGGAAGACTCAGCTCTGACACTGGAGCAGCCCTCTCGCTGTAGACCTGGCTGTGTGATCTCAGGCACCTTACTTAACCTCTCTGTGCCACCCTCTCCCCTGCCTTGTAACACAGGGACAGGAACGGCACCCACTTCACAGGGTAATTGGCTAACAATCGCAACGTACACAGAGCACCACCTGGCAGCGGCACTGCTCGAGTGCTCCGTAAATAGGAAAGAGGGCAGGAGGCTGCCAGGTGTCCTGGAAACCCCGTCAGAGGTGTCTAGGGGCAGAGGGAGGAGTGGCTGTGTGATGCCACCAAGCCGCGAAGTCCACCTGAGGATTGAGTAAGGATTAGCCCGGGAGACACGGCTTGTGACTCAGGGAAGGGGGCCAGCAGTGCCTGGCAGGGTGGATTACGGGGAGGAGAAGAATTGGAGAGGTGGCGCAGGCACACGGGGGCTCAGAAGATGGACAGGGCTCACGAGTGGATTTTACGGCACAAGAAAGGGCATCTGGGTTGCTGGAGTCAAGATCCAGTAGTGACCTGCAAATCCGGGGGCCGGGGTGGATTAAGAGAGGCTGGGCCCAAGCCAGAGGCCCAGAAGTCACACATGACGCACACACGGGGCGGGTGAGAATGTAAGAAGACGCAGCTGCTCTAGAAAACTGGTCGGCCGGGCACGGTGGCTCACGCCTGTAATCCAAGCACTTTTGGAGGCCGAGGTGGGAGATCACCTGAGGTCAGGAGTTCGAGACCAGCCTGGGCAACACGGTGAAACCCCGTCTCTACTAAAAATACAAAATTACCTGGAAGTGGTGGCACACGCCTGTAATCCCAGCTACTCGGGAGGCTGAGGCAGGAGAATCGCTTGAATCCGGGAGGCAGAGGTTGCAGTGAGCCAAGATCGGGCCACTACACTCCAGCCTGGCAGAGAGAGAGAGACTCCATCTCAAAAACAAACACACGTGTACAGCCGGCTAAATGGGAAACCTGAAAATTTGGAGGCTAGGGTTTTCTTAAGACTCCATCTTAAAAAAAAAAAAAAGAAAAAAAAAACAGTCACATGGATCTTCAAACTGTTACACAAAGAGTCACCATAGGATTCAGCAATTCCACTTCTAGTCATAGGCCCAAGAGAAATGAAAACATACACCCACACAAACACTCGTACAGCTTTACAAACTCAAACGCTGAAAACAACTCAGATGTCCATCCACAGCTGAATAAATAAACACAATGTGATCCCTCCACACACTGGAATATTTCTCAGCCACAAAAAGGAATAATGAGGCCAGGTGGCGGTGGCTCACGCCTGTAATCCCAGCACTCTGGGAGACCAAGGCGGGCGAATCACCTGAGGTTGGGAGTTCGAGACCAGCCTGACCAACATGGAGGAAACCCATCTCTATTTAATTTAAAAAAAGAAAGAATGAATGAAATCATGCCACAGGATGGCCCCTGCCCCAGTCTTTCCTGGGGCCAGTGGCTGCTCCAGAAAGACCCCTGGCAACACAGCTTCCTGCAGGGACACACAGGAACTTCCGCCCTCATGGGAAAGCCTTGCTGGAGCCTTGAGAGGTCCCCACCATCCCATGTCCCGATTTGTGAAATGGGGTCACTCTGGGAAAATGGGGTCACTGTCTGTGAAGCCCCCAGCACAAACCCCTCCCAGAGCCTGGGGCCGGGTTCTCCGATCCAAGGTGGTCACAGTGTGTTTCTCCCCTTCTGCTCTTATCATAACTGGCAAGAAGTCAGCAACCAGATAAAGTATCTCCATGGAGCTGTGGGTGCTCAGCTGTTTTTCTGACAACCGTGAAATAAATACCTGTTTCAGCATACATGTTTGCGAGAAACTTATGGAAAACAATTCTGGCAAAATTGCAAACAACTGAGCCTTCTCAAGGGCGAGAACAGAGTCCTCAGTGTGGCCCGATCACTTGGCACTGCGGGGGGGGGGGGAGGAAATGGGGGGGTTTCCTGAGAAGTGAGATAATGGGGGTTGACTCCAAGAACTCGGCCTCTGGGGGCTGGGCGGGAGCAAAGCCGTGTGAACAGGCTTATGCAAGACCCGGATTCTGGCAGCCTTGCCCAGGGATCCTTGCTTCACTACCTCTGCCACCAAACTCCATCTACGACACCCCTGCCCCACATCTGGCAGGCCGGGGTCGGGGGCAGTGGTGGGGGCCACCTCATAGGTCCCCCCTAAATGAACCCAGCCCTGAGTCTGTCTCTGCAGAAATATTCAGCGCAGGGTCAGTAAAGGTTAAGACCTTGAGGTCTACAGTAAAAATCCCAAACACCTAGCCGGGGTACAGTGGCTCAAGCCTGTAATCCCAGCACTTTGGAAGGCTGAGGCAGGAGCATCACTTGAGGTCAGCAGTTTGAGACCAGCCTGGCCAAGATGGTGAAACCCCATCTCTACTAAAAATACAAAAAATTAGCCAGGTGTGGTAGCCTGCGCCTATAATCCCAGGTACTTGGGAGGCTGAGGCAGGAGAATCACTTGAACCCAGAAGGTGGAGGTTGCAGTGAGCCAAGATCACACCACTACACTCCAGCCTGGGCTGTCAAAAGATTCCTTCTCAAAAAAAAAAAAAAAAATTACAAACATCCGCCTGTACAGGGGTCAAAGTCCAATCATGGAGGGGTGGCCTGGAATTTCATGACTCAGTTCCCAAGTATGAGATGAGTTTTTCTTTTGCCAAATGTCCAAGCCATGAACTGAAAAACAGAGTTGCAAGATGTGGGGCGGTATGTGCTGCGGGTATGCCCATACCTTGTAATGTCAGAAGCCTGAGAACACCCTCCGGATCTATCTTCTGAGCACACACGGCACGTCCCTGCGTGGGCAGCTGTCCCTGGGGATGGGATCACAGGGAACTCCGGCTTCTCAGTTAAAGGGTAACTGTCTTGATGACCCCCAGGTCCCAGTGCCCACGTGTTATACACTCGGCTCAGCGACAGACCCAGGAATGGGGAGTCACTGACCCCTGTGTGCCTGTGGCAAGGGTGACGGCAGGGACACCCCCATGGCCTCTCTGGGCACCCCCATAACATGGGTCT
>PVKV010025156.1:10662-30231 GCA_004027835.1 Alouatta palliata
GAAACCCCGTCTCTACTAAAAATACAAAAATTAGCTGGGCATGGTGGCACGTGCCTGTAGTCCCAGCTACTCGGGAGGCTGAGGCAGGAGAACTGCTTGAACCCAGGAGGCGGAGGTTGCGGTGAGCCGAGATCGCGCCATTGCACTCCAGCCTGGGTAACAAGAGCGAAACTCCGTCTCAAAAAATAAAAATAAAAAATAAAAATAAAATAAAAAATAAAAAGGCAAATCCCATCCGTACCCGTGGCTCACTCCCAGCATTTTGGGAGGCTGAGGCTGGTGGATCATTTGAGGTCAGGAGTTTGAGACCCGCCTGGGCAACATAGGGAGACCCCCATCTCTACAAAAAAAATAATGAGCCAGGAATGGTGGTGTGAGCCTGCTGTCCCAGCTACTGGGGAAGCAGAGGCCGGAGGATCCCTTGAGTCTGAGAGGTCGAGGCTGCAGTGCGCCCTGATGGCGCCAATGCACTTTAACCTGGGCAACACGCAAGACCGCGTCTCTTTAAAAAAAAAAAGCAAAAACGCTCCGAAAAGAGCTGCAGAGACTTTTCTGCGAGTTAGAGAAACCCCCTCGACCAGACTTCAGTTGTATTCTCAAGTTGTCTGGCCTACCGCCGCGCTGCGGTCAACCAGCCCGATAACTGCTTGCAGCTTCTTCACGCACCGCCTGCATGGACGCGGCCGCCGGGTCCCAAGCGAGCATGCGCAGTCGCCGACCACAGTGAGTCCGCACGTCCGGTCCCGCCCCATTCCCCGCCTTCCTCCCATCCCGGCCTCCCATTGGCTAGCGCCGGCGCGGGGCTCAACCCCGAAGCGGCTGACCAATGAGAGCTCTGGAGGGCGTGGCCGTGGGCGGGGAGGCGCGAGGTGCCGGCACGCGTCCATTGGTCGGCTGGGCGAGGGGAGGAGCCGCTGGTTCCCGGTCCCGCCGCGATGAGCCTCGGTCGCCTGTGCCGCTTGCTGAAGCCGGCGCTGCTCTGTGGGGCTCTGGCCGCGCCCGGCCTGGCCGGCACCATGGTAAGCGGTGGCCGCGGTTGTCGCCGGCCCGGGGACTGTTGGGCCGAGCGCACGACCCCCGCCTCCGGTCGCCGACACGGGGAACCCTTGGGCCCCCGTGACCTTCGTCCGAGTAGCTCCCTCTCCCCATCCCCGGCCGGGCGCCTACGCGGGTGACCGCACTGCGACGCGCTCCAAGGCCGTCCGGGCCGTTGCTTGCGCGCGGGCCGAGGTCGGGGAAGGGGTTGTCCCGAGCGCGCGGGCCGAGGTCGGGAAAGGGGATGGGGACGGGGCTGTTTCTAGCGCGAGGGCCGGTGGCCGGGGTCGGAGTCCAGGCTGGAGGGGCGGGGGGGCGGGGTCCGGGACGGCTAGGGGGTGCGGGCAGGGTCCAGGCTGGGGCAGGGAGGGCACAGTCCGGGACGGTTGCGCGGGAGGCTCAGCGTACGGGACCCCTGAGCGGAGCTGGGCCGTTGGGGACCCCTGGTGGGCGTCTCCGGGCGGAGCGGGGCTGCTGCGCCGGGGCGGCTGGGGGCGCGGAGGGCTGGAAACCTCGGATCACGCGCCCCTGGGCGCCGCCCCGCCCCCGCGCCCTGGCCCAGCGCGGTGGCGTCACAGTCGCGCGGTCCAGACTACGGCCTCTGAGCCTTTGTTCCTCGGCGCGGCGCTCGGGGGCCAGGCGGGGCGGCAGACGGGCGGGTATGGGCCGCGCGGGCGCAGGCTCCCCCGGGCGCAGCGGGCAGCGGTACCAGAGCCGGGGTAGGCGGCGGCCGCGGGCCCCTCGGCGGCGGAAGGCCCCAACGTGCAGGCGCAGGAAGGTGCGCCGCCGGCAGAAGAAGCCCTGTCCCCACCGCTTGGGGCCGCAAATGAGCGAGCGTCCCGAGTCCCAGGACCCGGTGCGCGCGGGGCCCCCACACCTGCTGCTGGGCACTTTCTGGGGTTGGAACCCTCTCCCGGCCTCAGGGTCTCCGGTAAAATGGGATCGTAGGTACTAGGGGCCGTGTCCACTTAAGTAAGAGGAGCTTTGAGGTTTTCAGTGCCCCAGGGCCCGGGTTTCCCGCCACCGACCCGCTCCGGATCCATTCTTGCCCCGGGATCCTGGGCTGGCGAGCGGGCCGTGGCCTCGGCTTCCTGTCCGCGCTCCTTGCTCAGCTTTCTTGCCTTGCAGTGCGCGTCCCGGGACGACTGGCGCTCTGCGCGCTCCATGTACGAGTTTTCCGCCAAGGACATCGACGGGCACATGGTTAACCTGGACAAATACCGGTGGGCGCTCGCCTGGGGCGAGGCGCAGGGCGGGGGCCTGGGAGGGGGCCGAGCTGACCCCCGCCGACTCTCGCAGGGGCTTCGTGTGCATCGTCACCAACGTGGCCTCCCAGTGAGGCAAAACCGAAGTGAACTACACTCAGCTTGTCGACCTGCACGCCCGATACGCCGAGTGTGGTTTGCGGATCCTGGCCTTCCCCTGCAACCAGTTCGGGAAGCAGGTGGGCGGCTGCCTGCGTCCCCAGGCCCTGGCTCCGCGGAGGCCCGGTGGGGGGAAGTGGGAGTGGGGTTGGGAGAGGGCCTGGGAGTGTGGGAGCCTGGACTGAGGGGGTGCCAGGCCCCAGACTCACTCGCGCTGCCCCTCGGCCACAGGAGCCAGGGAGTAACGAAGAGATCAAAGAGTTCGCCGCTGGTTATAACGTCACATTCGACATGTTCAGCAAGATCTGCGTGAACGGGGATGACGCCCACCCGCTGTGGAAGTGGATGAAGGCCCAGCCCAAGGGCAAGGGCATCCTGGGAAAGTGCGTGACCTCTGGGGACAGCATGGCTGGCCAGGGGGGTGGCTGCTGGGACACTCACACCTCCCAGGGGGCAGAATGGCTCGGGGCCATGGAGGACTGTGGAGGCAGCCAGGGAGGCTCACACACTTGCGGCCTCCTGAGGGCAGGATGGCTTGGGGGCTGCTGGGACCTTCACACTGTGTGGCCCCCTGGGGACAGGCTGGCTGGGGGCGTCCGTGGGGGGCTGCTGGGGATGCTAATGCCCATGTGCTTTCTTTGCAGTGCTATCAAGTGGAACTTCACCAAGGTAAGGGGGCTGTGGGGGGTGGGGGACCAGCTCGCCCTGGCCACAGCTCCGGCCCAAAGGGGCAGTGGGTGGGAAGGGCAGCCTCAGCCCCTCGCCGAGTTCCGACGCTGTCTCGGCAGTTCCTCATCGACAAGAACGGCAGTGTGGTGAAGCGGTACGGACCCATGGAGGAGCCCCTGGTAGGTTCTCTCTAAGGAGACTGCCTGGGGCCGGGGCTCGTGAGGCAGCTGCCCTGACGCAGTTCCTCCCCCACAGGTGATAGAGAAGGACCTGCCGTGCTATTTCTAGCTCCACAGAGTGTCCCGTCCAAGCCCCTGCCCTCGCCCCGGAGCCTTCCACCGGCACCCATGACGGCCTGCCTGCAAACCAGCTGATGGTGGGGCAGACCCGAAAACCCGGCGTGCACCCCGCCGGAGGAAGGTCCCGTGGTCCGCTGGGCTCGGCTTGGCGCCCCCACCCCTGGCTGCCTTGTGGGAATAAACAAGACAGATTGGCTTGTTGGATCTTTCTGCCTGGGGATTTGGGGGGGGGCCTTTTTGCCAGGGGCCCCTCCAGTTTAGGGCCAGTTGGTGTCAGCTGCCAGGCTGGGGACATGATGGGGTGGAGTGTTGTCACAGCCACTTCCCCCAGGCTTGGGGGCTGTGCTGGGGTGCAGTGAGATATGGGCCCCCCTTAATCCCTGCCACCCCACCTGCAGGGAGGCCCAGCAGGGCCAGTCTTGGGGGAGATAATCTTGAGCGGCTGTGCTTCCTGGTCCCGGGCCTTTACCTGTTAGGAGGCGGCTACTGGGGCCTGCTCGGGCCTCCTGTGGCTGGGAAGCAGAAGTGCAGAGGCTGGCCTGACAGACAGGTCTGGCACCCACATCTGCCCTCAGGGCCTCACCAGGCTGGGGAGTGTGGGCATTGCTGGGTGGTATCCCTCGGTGAGGGTGGTTTGGGCATGGCCTGGATGCCTACCTGCACAGGTGGAGGGACTGAGCCTGCCAGGGTGGCTGATCTTGGCTGCCCCCACTGGGGATCTGTGAATGGACCATCCATAGCACCTGCCCCAGACACGGGGTTCAGGGGTGCATGTCTCCCAGCCCTGGTGCCCCATCATCCACATGAGGCCAGCCCAGAGGGGTGGGCAGGATGAACCTTGGTAACCAGGAGAGCCTGAGGGGATGCCCACGCAGCCCTGCCCTTCCCTCCCTGCCCTGTAGGCTGAGGAGCAGACTCAGAAGTAGGCAAAAGGCACATATATTTAAAAAAGTCCTTTACATATGTACATGAGAACTTGATATAAATACATAGAAACCGCAGATAGGGCCCAGGGCCGGGAGAGGTGAGCGGGCAATAACTTAGGGGTCAGACGGGCTGGGGGAGGGGAATTGCATATATTAGTGGGGGTCTGCCCACAGAGCCCCCGAGACGCGGGGCCCTGAGCACCTGGGCTTTCCTGAGTTTCTAGCTCTTGGGACCACCCAATTTAATGGATACCCGGGATTTGGGCCCACTAAGCCCTTGTAGGTGGGTGCCCACTCCCAGAGCAGCCACCCAGAGCCCCTTCCCACTTGGGAGGAGAGGCAGAGGGCCCTGCCATGCCCCAGCCCCCAGCTGTCCTGAGTGGGCCACGCCAGGGCTGACCAGGTGGGGGCCCAGAAGGCACTGTGGCCGGGGCCTGGGGCTCCTCTGAGCAGTGGGCAGGAACCTCGGCCCTGCTCCCCGCCGCTCACTGCTCCTAAGGGAGAAACGGTCCGTGACTTGGCATGTTTCGCCTGCAAGTGGGTCAGAGAGGAGCCTGGGCGCTGGGGAAGGGTGGGCTGAACTGAATCACACTCTGCCGCTCGGGCCCACCCACTGCACCCCCTGCCCCCGCGCCCTCTCCCAGCGCACCCTCGGAGGGCGGTCCTGCGTGTAGGGAGCGCAGCATGTCCTCCAGCACCTCCTTGAAGTTGATGTCGCAGCCCTGGTGCGCGAGGGCCGCAGGGTCGGCCTGGAGGTCAGGGGCGCCCAGTGGCAGCGCACCGGGGCTGGCGTCCTGGGGCAGCGGGGCCGGGAAGGGGAAGTGCGGGGGCGGCGGGAAGGCCTCGGCAGGAGGGCTGTAGGTGAGGTCCAGCACCTCGGGGCCGCCCAGGGCACGCGCCTGCCTGCGCTTCACGTCCGCGTCTATCAGGCCCAGCTCCTGCAACACGTGGCGCACGCGGCCCTCGGGGATCTTGATGCCTGCGTGGGCGGGCGGGCGGAGAGGCAAGGTCAGGGCCAGGCCAAGCGCTCGGGCCTTCCCGGGGCGCCCGCCGCCCACTCACCCACTTGCTTCTTCCGGTCCTTGGTCTTCAGCCGCACGATCTGCAGGTAGCTGCTGCCGCTCCCGTCGCCCATGACGGCAGCGATGCGGCCCCACACGCGCAGGAGCGCGCCGCACAGCATGTAATGGTGCCGCAGCCGCAGGCCCTGCAGGCAGTCCTTCCCCTCCTGCACCAGCCGGCAGTGCCGGTTCCTGCGGACCGGACGGGACAGCTGGGCTCAGGCGGCCCCAGAGGCCTCCTCTCAAGGTCTGGGGAGCCGCAGATGCCCCTCGGGGTGCCGCCTTCTTCGGATTTCCCCCTCGTCCCCCGCCCGCCCGCCCTCACCAGGTGCTGTGGCTGCAGCGTGTCAGCGAGAAGGCATAGCTGCTCTCCCAGGGCTCCCGGGCCTCCTCCGCGGTGACCTGTGGACACAGGGCTGCGTGAGCCTCGGCGGGCCGGGCCCGGCAGCCCGAGGGGAAGGAAGCTGGGCCCGGCGGCCGCCTACCCGGTGGAACTTGCGGCAGAGGCTGTCCAGGGCCTCCAGCTGGCTCTGCCGGCCAATGTTGGGCTTGTACACGGTGAAGAGCTGGCTGCGATTCTGCTCCGCCAGCAGGCAGCTGGGCTTGTCTCCACGGACCTGCGCAGGGGGGCGGTGAGGCCGCGCCCAGGTCCACGCACCCGCCCCCCCCGTGGTCCCTCTTCTGTGGGGGGTAACCCCGCCCACCCCCACCTTGTAGGAGAGATAGAAGCCGTCATGAGGGCCCGTCAGCTCCAGGGACTTGGCAAAGGCGTCCTCCCACTTCAGGCCGCGGTCCACGCTGATCTGCCACAGCATGGGGGCGGGAGTGTCAGGGTGGTGGGGGCGGGGTGGGCAGTGTGTAGGGGGCTGGGAGTCTTTCTGCTGACCTTGTAGAGGACCACCTGCCCGTCCCGTGGGTGCCCGGGGGCCAGGAACACCTGCTGGCTCTCCTCATAGATCTCCTCGATGCCTGGAGCAAGGTCTAGGAGGGGCAGGTGGAGGGTGAGTCTCGTCCAGTCCTGGGACTGCGGGCTGGAGCCAGGGTCACTCCCATAGCTGGGAAGCACACCAGAGACGACCCCCAGGCAGCAGAGGGAGGGTGCCCTGGAGCCTGGCCTGAGCCGGCCCAGTGTGAAGATGGCACACGTGGCCCCCAGCCTGGCAGCTGCTCAGGTCCTAGATAACCCCAGGCAGCCTGTGGGGAGGGAGCCTGGGGGCCACTCAGGTGCTAGATGACCCCGAGCAGGCTGTGGGGGCCTGTGGGAGCCTGCTGGGCTGTGTCCACCACTGCCACTGTGCATGAGTGAAGTGGCAGTCCACTGCATGTTCCTCATCTGGACATAAGGGAGCAGTTCTGATGGACATGCCTCGCCCTGTGAGGCTGGGAGCACAGCCTTGCCGGCCTCCCCCAGCACGCCCTGGGAGGGTCCCACGTGCAGGGAGTGCAGAATTCACAAAGATGTAGCAAACGCCCCATGAGGCCTAAGGCGTGAGCATGGTGGGTGGTGTGCACTGGCCTGAGCACTTTCCACAGAGGTGGTGGGCCACCCAGCACTCTCTCACCCAGGATGCACGGTGATCCCACAAGCCCCGGGCCTGTGCCTACCCAGGCCCACCCAGCACCCTCTCACCCAGGATGCACGGCGAGCCCACAAGCCCCGTGCCCGTGCCCACCCAGGCCCACCCAGCACCCTCGCTCACCCAGGATGCATGGTGAGCCCACAAGCCCCGGGCCTGCGCCCACCCAGGCCTCCAGGTGCCCTCGCTCACCCAGGATGCACGGTGATCCCACAAGCCCCGGGCCTGTGCCCACCCAGGCCCATACAGCACCCTCTCACCCAGGATGCACGGTGAGCCCACAAGCCCCATGCCCGTGCCCACCCAGGCCCACCCAGCACCCTCGCTCACCCAGGATGCCCATGTCGTATTTGCCCTCCCGCTTGTCCATCTGGATGAGGTGGTCAAAGGTGTCTGAGAAGTACTGGAACAGGGCGTTCTGCTTGTGCACCTCCAGCCCCAGGATGCGGTTCAGGAACTTGGTGATGGAACAGTCTGGCAGGGGAGGGAGCCGAGCCTCAGGCCGAGCTGGGAGCTCAACCCCCAACCCGATTGCTGGCCACAAGACGGGGGTGCCTCTGTGCCTGGGTGTGGGGCACTCACCCTTCTCCACGTCCGGGGAGCCATTCCGGGACTCCCGCCCACCGATGCCCACCGACAGCAGGCCCTGCTTCATGTCTGTGGGGAGAGGGGCCTCAAATGCTGGTCGTCCCACCCCTGCCCCACACGTGGCCCCTAGTTTCTTTCCCAGTGACCATGGGCCCCCTGGGGGCTCGGGTAACCAGCTGCAGCTTCAAGCCAGGGTGGGAGCAGAGCTTTCTGCCTGACTTACAGGAGTGAGAACAGCACATTCTTGGGAGTAAACCCACACCCCAGACCCCTCACCTCCCGCAGGAACCCAGCCGGTGGGTGCTGGGGCCACCATGGCTGCCTTTGCCATCACAGCCCCTTCTGTGTGTGTGGAGAGGGGTCTCTCAACACACAACCCGCATACAAAGCCTGCTACCCCACCTGATCTGGAACCCAGAGCTCTGCAGCCCCTGCTCCTCCCAAGAACAGCCCCACAGGCCCAGCTCACCCCTGAAGAAGGCAGAGACCCCTCCAGGGTATCCCTGGGGCACAGGCACTTTGTTCTCTGTCTGGCTCAGGATGGTGGTGAGGACACAGTGCAGGGCACGGATGCCATACTAAGGAGAGAGAGTGAGTGGGGAGGAGGCCCAGGAAGGAGGCTGGCCTCCTCAGTACCCCACTCTTCCCTGGGCCCCGGACCCCACCTCCCCCAGCCCCCAGCTCCCCACTTCCCAGGGGTCCTAGGCTGGGCTCTCCCCCAGACCCCTGGATGCCACCACCCTGAGCCCCTAGGCCCCCCTCTCCCCACCGGGGGCTCCTAGACCCGGCCCTCCCTCAGATCCCTGGACCCCGCCTTCCCCAGCACCGGCTTCCCCACAGTACCTTGTTCTCAAAGTTGTACTTGCTAAGGTCACGGGACTCTGTGGCGCGGCGGTCTCCGTGGGTCAGGGCCCCCTGCCAGGGGTGGGGAGGCCATCGGTTGGTCACCTGGGCTCTGGCCTCTGGCCCCCCCGAACAAAGCTTTGGAGAGCCTTCTGGGGCTGACCCCGGTTCTCAGCCCCGCCCACCGGCTCACCAGGCTCTCCAAGCGCTTGGCAACGATGGAGGCGAACCGGCGCTCTCCGGCCAGCTCCGAGATGAGGAAGACGTACTCCGGCGCAGAGACCTGGTTGGACCGATGGGTGCGGCCTGGGGGCAGACGGGTTCTCAGGGTCCAGCCAGGCGGGGGTGGGGCCAGGCAGCGCTCGGGGCGGGGCTGGACTCACCGAACTGCTGGATGGCGCGGTCGGCGCTCCAGGGAAGCTCCAGCGTCATGTGCACGCGGCGCCGCTGGTTCTGGACGCGGCGGTCCGCTTGCAGCGAGACGCCTGAGCTGGAGGCCTCTGAGATGATGGCCACGAGCTGCGGGGACAGAAAGGGAGGGACGGGCTTGGTGCGAGGCCCGCCCTAGCGCTGCCGCCCCCTCCTCACCCACTCCGCCCCCGCTCCCGGTCACCAAAACGTCCAGGGGCCGCGAGAGGTCTGCGCAGCGCAGACACTACCCGTGCACACGGACACGTGCGCCCACACCTGCACACACACTCGCAGAAGTGCACGGGTCCGCAGTCCCCGGGGACCCTTGGGCCCCTCTGTGCCTCCCAGCTCCCGCACCTTCTCGCCGCTCATGAAGCGCTGCTTCTCCCTTAGGTTCACATGGTCGATGGACAGACCCTGCTCCGCCCGCGACTCGAAGGCCACCGTCCCATCGGGCCTGGACACCACACGGCCTTTCCTGCCGGTCATCTGCAGGGCGGGACAGGGACAGGACTCGCAGTCAGTGCTGTGGCCTCGCAGGAGTCTGGCCACCCGTGCCTCAGCTTCTCTACGTCCCACGGTGGCCATGGGCTCCCAGCTGCGGAGGCGGAGGGAAGGGGGTGCCAGGAGAGGCGGAGGGAGTGCCAGAAGAGGGAGAGGGAAGAGGAAGGGCAGGGTGTGAGGAGGAGGAGAGGGGGGCTGCTGGACCCTGCAGCCTCGACCTGCCCCAGGTGACATGTGCCCCGTCCAAGGCCTGGTATTACCAGCCAGTCAGTGCCCAAGTGGACGGCACTGGGGAGACACGAGTGAAAAAGTGAAGCTGGGCGCGGCAGGCACGAGGCGGCCACAGAGCCAGGTGCTGGGGCTTGAGTCCTGCCCCGGGCACCCCAGGAGTGCGTTCAGGCAGTGGTCTGAGCAGAGGCCTGCGAAGGCCAGGGTGGGGGACTTGGGGCTTAGAGAGACTGGGGAGGAAAGCCCTCCACGGGCAGCTGTGACCTCCCAGGCCGACCTGGACACGAGGCTGCTGCCCCCGGAGCTCCCACAGGAACGCGGTGTCACAGAGTCACCAGCAGGGGTCGCCAGAGCCACGCAGAGCCCAGGTGAAGCCCCGCCCACTACCCCGCCCCAAAACCTACTAGGTGGGTGTATCCCACCCACCTCCGCCACCCGCTGGGGGCCACCCAGCTGGTCGATGAGCTCGTCCAGGGTGTTGACTGGCAGTTCCCGGCCCAGCCGCCGCACTTTGTCCAGCAGATCCTGCTTCAGCCGCTCCACCCGATCCAGGACCCCAGGGCCATGCTGGTCCCTCTGCGGGAGGCACAGCAGACCTAGGGGGGACATGGAGGGTCAGGGCAGGACACGTCAGCTGCCTTCTAGGGCCCACCTGCCTCAAGGGTGGCCCCTGGAGGGTGAGGACAAGGGGCCCAGGACAGCCCTGAGGGACGGTGGGTGGTGGGGAAGCCAACCGGCCCTGCGGCCCAAAAGTGCTTTTCTGTGCTCGTCTCCCTGAGACCACCTGGGGCGAGACTGAGCCTCCTGTCCAGACAAAACGCTGCGACCTCACTGCTTCCACAGGGATAGGGACTGCCCGGCCCTGAGCCCCAGCTCTGCCTCTGGCCAGTGGTGTGGCCCCTGACCTCTCCTCTCTGGACCTCAGTTTTCCCCATCTGTAAAGTGGGCACCATAGCAGCTGGGCTCCGGTGGGCTGGCCGGAGGGCTAGGACCTGGGGCGGGTGGTGACCACCAAAAGGCTAGGAGCCTCGGGCTGAAATCCTGACCCACAGATGGCTGCCCAGCCTGGGTGAGCCCGCACCTCGGTCGTCGCTGGGGAGCCCAATGGCATCCACGATGACCACATCATCATCCACCAGGGACTCGGGGGAGGAGTTGAAGTCGCTGTCCAGGCCGGCATCGGACTCCGTGCTGCTGTCGTCGCTGATGCGGATGACGCCTGCCACCTCGCACGCCAGCCTGGGGGCCTTGGCCCCGCGTCCCCGAGGTCGCCCTGCAGGGGAGGAGGAGATGCGGCACACAGAGTGAGGCCCGTGGTCTGAGCTAGGGAGGTGGCACCGCCCATCCGAGACCTCCCTGCCTCTGGGCAAGCAGCTCAGCTATTCTCTGGGGATGTCCTCTCAGGAACCCTATGCCCTGTGGCCAGGAGGGCGTCGCGTAAGGGGGCAATATTTCGTTTTTATTTTGAGATGAAGTCTCACTCTGTCGCCCAGGCTAGAGTGTAGTGGCGCGACCTCAGCTCACTGCAGCCTCTGCCTCCCTGGTTCAAGCGATTCTTCTGCCTCAGCTAACACGTAGCTGGGACTACAGGCATGCGCCACCACGCCTGGCTAATTTTTACAGTTTTAGTGAAGATGGGGTTTCACCATATTGGCCAGGTTGGCCTCAAACTCCTGACCTGATCTGCCCACCTCAGCTTCCCAAAGCGCGGGGATTACAGGAGTGAGCTACCGTGCCTGGCCTATTTTTATTATTATTTTTTTGAGACAGTCTTTGTCACCCAAGCTGGAGTGGCGTGATCTTGTCTGACTGTGACCTCCACCTCCCACTTTCAAGCGATTCCCCTGCCACAACCTCCCAAGGAGGTAGGATTACAGGCCTGCTCCACCATGTCCAACTAATTTTTATATTTTTAGTAGAGATGGAGTTTTACCATGTTGGCCAGGCTGGTCTTGAACTCCTAACCTCAGGTGATCTACCCGCTTTGGCCTCCCAAACTGCTGGAATTACAGGCGTGAGCCACTGTACCTGGCCAAGGGAGCAATATTAATAAACCTACATCCCATGTCCTTTCGGACCTGGCCAGGGTGGTGGATATGCGGGTACCTGGGAAGGCTGCACACCGCACCTCAACAGGCAGCTCTGGCCTTCCCCATGACAGCAGCCTGGGGGGAGGTTATCAGTGGGCTCCCCAAGAGGCCCTGGAGACCCTGAATACAGAAGGTGAAAGGGGGTGGTAGCAGGTAATGGGGCTAGAGCTCTGTAGCCCCAGCTGGTCCTGATCAGCCCCTTAGGTATGACTGTGTGGCTCGCCTTGGGTAAGCTACTCAGCCTCTCTGAGCCTCACCACCGGCAGCCCCAGGGCTGATGATGGAGGAGAGGTTTCTGGGCCCTACCCTGGCTCACGGGGACAGTGAGTTCTGAAGGCTGCCGCCCCTCGAGTCTGGCTCAGCACCCTGCATCTGTGTCCCCCTGGGTCTCAGTACCTCGCGTCTGTGCGTCTGTGTCCCCCTCGGTCTCGCTCAGCACCCTGCGTCTATGTGTCTGTGTCCCGCAGGCTGCCCGTTGCCTCCTCTTCCCTGAGTGCGCCATGGTAGGGTCCATGCAAGACCCGCCACTGGCAGTGGGGCCCTGAGCCTGCCTGGCACCGCTGGGTCCTGCATGCACCGAGTGGGCGGGGGGAGTGGGGGAAGCAGGGGCGGGTGGGGTCACGGGGGACGGGACTTACGTTTCCTCTTGCTCCCTGCTCCTCTGTCCCGCTTTCTCTTGGTGGACGGAAAGTGCTTCTGAATTAGTGACAGGAACACGCCTCTGGAAGTGAAACGTGGAGTTTATTCTCACATGAGAAGCGGGGCCAGGTGGGGTTGCTGGACACAGCCTGGCTCAGGACAGGGCTGGGCCTGGGCAGAGGGTCTCCTGCAGGGAGTGGGCTGGGGAGGGCGGGGGGCTGCCTGTGAGCTCTCCTTCAGCCTCCTGGTGTCACAGGGCTACCTCGGCCCACCAGGCTTCCCCCACCCTGAGGAATGTGGCCAGATTGATTATGGCTCCCAGGATGGGGGCAGGGAGAGGGAGAGGGGGTACCTGTGGGTTTCCAGCAAAGGGATACCAGGCAATGGGAGCTCCAACCCCCAGGCGAAGTGGAGAGCTGGGGGGCTGCTGTGACCCTCCTGGGGCATTCTCGACCACCAGAGGAGGGGCTGGGGCTCCAGGGAGCTGGGAGGACCCGCCCCTAAAATCTACAGCACCCCAGTTAAAACAGCACGGATGCAGGAAGCCTCCTTCTGAGGCTCTGGGGACCACCTGCCAAACCCTTCAGGCCTACCACGCCTGGAGTCCACCTCGACGCCTCTGCCTTAGACCTGGAGCACAGGTGAAGGCCTCTGCGGCCTAGACTCCAGGCCCAGCAAAGGCCACCCAGCACCTCCTGCTGCTGGGGCCAAGGGGCAGGGTCAGGCCGCAGGTGGCTGCAGAGAGGGGTGGCCAGGAGCCCAGGAAGCCCACGGTCTTGTCCCCACCGCAACACTTACTCAGCAGCCGAGACAAAGCAGTTGAGGTGGCCGTCATTCTCCCCCAGCACCTCCCGCGTGCGCGCCTCGCCCGTGGACTGCAGCCCGATGACCACACACTGTGGGGGACAGCAGAGGGCTGTGAGCCATCAGCCCTGCCGCGGGGCCTCCTTGGGGCTGGAACCTACCAGTGGCAGGCCTGTGGTGGCAGCCACACCCCTCTCTGCTCCAGTGCCTCCCCAGGAGGGGCCCTGGCCCACCCACAAGATACTGCCAGGTGGGGTCTGCCGGCTTCCGGTCTCGGGACGGTGAGCCGCCCACTGCGTGGTCACCGCCCGCACTCCGGTGTTCCGACACCCTGGGTGGCTTAGATGCAAGACGGACATCGGGCGTCTCTTGCTGACCAGGGCGCAGCCCCCGCCAACGGCTGGGGAGGGGCCAGGAAGGACCCAGAAGCACAGCAGCCCCGCCACCCCTGCAGGCCTGGCCGCCCTCAGTCCTCGAGGGCCGCCGCTGCTCACCTTGTCTCGGGCCAGCTCCTCGCGGGCCAGCTCCACCAGCCGGCGCACCTTGGCAGCGATGCACAGATACTTGAAGAAGCGCTGGTGCGCCGACCAGAACTGGCCCCAGAGGGACTTGCGCGACTCCAGGCCGATCCAGTCGGCGGCCTGCTGGAACACGTTCAGGGCCTCGGCCCACTGCAATGATATGTGACACGGTGCCCCTGAGCTTCGGCTCCCGGCTCCCCGCCTGGGGCCCCGGCCCACCTGCTGCCAGCTCTGGCAAAAGCATCCCTTGCCTGGTGGAATTTAGGGCAGGACAGGGGCGCTGGGGGTGAGACCTGTAAGAGGCATGGCCTCTAGCTATATGATAAAAACCCAGAAAACCAAAACACCAGTGGTGCACGCCCCTGCCAATGGACACAGGCCCCATGAGACAGCCAGAGCCCATGGGGACGGAGCCACCCTGGAGCGCGAGGCAGAGCCAGGCGCAGAGACGGCAGGGTCAGCTGTGCTGAAAACAGCTGGGAATCACTGCCCGTGGCCAAAAGGCACAGCTCCTCTGAAGAACCCCCTTGCTCGCGCACGCCGCCCTTGCTTTCAACCAGGGTCTCACCCAGGTGTGATCCTGCCCAAGGGACAGTGGGCCATGTCTGGGTCTGGGGACAACTGTGGTTGTCAGGTTGGGGGTGGTCCCGGCCTGGAGTGGGTGGCTTGGGTTAGGGTGGCTGGGATTCTGCTCCACACCCCAGACAGCAACCTGCCCTGGGAGTTTCGGGAGACGCTGGTTGTGTGACCTAAAGAAACCAGCAAACCTCCAAAAAAAAAAAAAAAAGACCAGGGCGAGGTGGCTCACGCCTGTAATTCTAGCACTTTGGGAGGCTAAGGTGGGCAGATCACTTGAGGTCAGGAGCTGGAGACCAGCCTGGCCAGCATGGTGAATCACTGTTCTCTACTAAAGAAAATACAAAAAATTAGCCGGGTGTGGTGGCTGGCACCTGTAGTCCCAGCTACTTGAGAGGCTGAGGCAGGAGAATGGCTTGAACCCAGGAAACAGAGGCTGGAGTGAGCTGAGATCATGCCACTGCACTCCAGCCTGGGAAACGGAGCAAGACTCTGTCTCAAGAAACAAACAAAAATCCCTGTGACAGGACAGGACGGACCGTCACCTGCCCAAGCCTGTGGCATCTTTAAGGCCACAGGGATGCAATTTCACCAGGGAAACGCACAGGGGCCCCCAGGTCGGGTGCCCGCGCTCACCAGCAGGGCAGCACGGTTGTAGACACGCTCGAAGGCTGGGGTCAGTGGGATCTCCTCGATGCGGAAGGTGACGCCGGAGAAGCTGAGCTGGCGCGCGATGTACATGCCGCTGACCTTCATGTCCATGGCCACGATCTCCATGGCGCCGACGCCCCTGCCGACGGACACGGGCCCCGTGAGACAGCCAGAGCCCATGGGGACGGAGTCACCCCGGAGCGCGAGGCAGAGCCAGGCGCAGAGACGGCAGGGTCGGTAGGTCCAGAGCCCTGGCGGCCAAGGAGACGGCTGGCAGCCGGGCCTGGTGGGGACAGGGCAGGAGGGGCTGCTGAGGGGCTGGCTTCCCTGGGGCTCACCTCTTCTCCACAGCCTGCAGGAACTCCTCAAAGTTCCGGAAGGGCGTGCCCTCGCCCCAGATCCCCAGGCGGCTCATGTATATCATGTTCCGAGGCTCAGAGGCACCTGTGGGGGGAAGCTGCCATCAGTCAGCCCCCTGCCCAGGAGGGCCCTGGGGGCCCGCTCAGGGGCCTATTAAGTTGGGAGTGCCGAGGAGGGGCCCTTCAGGGTTGGAACCATGGGCCTGGGGAGCGCTAGAGTGGCCTTGGGACAGGCATAGAGGTGCCCCAGCACCCGAGGAGGAGCATGCGCACAGGATACCCTTCCCGGGGACAGCCAGGTGGACGCTGCCAGCGCGTGGGTCACGTGGGATCCGCGCCACCCCACCTGTGGCACTAGCGTAGACCACTCGGGCCAGGGGCAGCTTGTTCTGCAGATCCAGCACGGCCTTGCCCATCTTGGTGGAACCGGCGTTCTTGGCTTTGTGACACTCGTCGAACACAATCTGGGGCACGCGTGGGTTAAGGACTTTCCAAAGGACGGGGGGACCCCAGGAGCCCAGGTTCTGACCACTCAAGACCCCACCTTCCTGGTGGGGGGCTCACGCCCGTGCAGCTGAGGACTCCACAAGTGATGCCCCGTTCACAGTGGCAGCTGGCGACCACAGGGGTCGGGCGGGTGGCCCCCACATGACCACTAGATCAGCGTGGCCTGGCATGGCTCCTGTCAGACTCTAAACACCGTGCACCAAGGATCAGACCTCTAGAGGGGAAGGGCGGGCTGCCTGCAATGATAGCCCAGGATGGTGCCACCGGAGAAGAGCGCCTGGAACCTCTCTATCTTTGGAGAGGGTCTTGCTCTGTTACCCAGGCTGTAGGGCAGTGGTGTGATCTCAGCTCACTACAATCTCTGCCTCTCGGGTTCAAGTGATTCTCGTGCTTCAGACTCATGAGTAGCTGGGACTACAGGCATGCAACACCATGGCCAGCTAATTTTTTTTTTTTGAGACAGAGTCTGGTTTCGTCGCCAGGCACCAGGCTGGAGTGTGGTGGCACAACCTCGGCTCATTGGAACCTCCGCCTCCTGGGTTGAAGCAATTCTCCTGCCTCAGCCTCCCGAGTAGCTGGGACTACAGGCGCACGCCACCATGCCCAGCTAATTTTTCTATTTTTAGGACAGATGGGATTTCACCATGTTGGCCAGGCTGGTCTTGAACTCCTGACCTCAGGTAATCTGCCTAGCTCAGCCTCCCAAAGTGCTGGGATTACAGGCATGAGCCACTGCGCCTGGCTCTTTTTCTTTTTTTGAGATGGAGTCTGGCTCTGTCACCAGGCTGGAGTACAGTGGTGCCATCTCAGCTCACTGCCACCTCCCTCTCTCTGGATCAAGCGATTCTTCTGCCTCAGCTTCTCGAGTAGCTGGGATTACAGGCATATGCCAGCACACCTGGCTACTGTGTGTGTGTGTGTGTGTGTGTATGTGTGTGTGTGTGTGTATTTTTTGAGATGAAGTCTCGCTCTGTCACCCAGGGTGGAGTGCAATGGAGCAATCTTAGCTCACCGCAACCTCCGCCTCTCAGGTTCAAGCAATTCTCTTGTCTCAGCCTCTTGAGTAGCTGGGATTACAGGCGTCCAACACCATACCTGGTTAACTTTTGTATTTTTAATAAGAGACAGGGTTTCACCATGTTGGTCAGGCTGGTCTCAAACTCAGGTGATTGCCTGCCTTGGCCTCCCAAAGTGCTGGGATTATAGCTGTGAGTCACTGTGCCCGGCTGGCTAATTTTTTTATTTTTAGTAGAGACGGGGTTTTACCATATTGGCCAAGATGGTCTTGATCTCCTGACCTTGTGGTCTGCCCCCCTCAGCCTCCCAAAGTGCTGGGATTACAGACATGAGCCACCACACTCGGCCTGTTTTAATTCTTATTCTGTAACAGAATCTGTGGTGGCCCATGCTAAAACGTGGTTTTGGGGAACACTTATTCTATTTTATGAAATAAAGTGTTGCCTGCTTACAAAAAAAACTATGTATCTATATAAACTATTAGAAGGTTGGGCGTGGTGGCTCCTATCTGTAATCCCGGCACTTTGGGAGGCCGTGGAAGGAGGACCGCTTGGGCCCATGAGTGCAGTGTGGGTAACATGGCAAAACCCTGTCTCTACAAAATAAATACAAATAATTAGGTGGGTGTGGTGAGCTGTTATCCCAGCTGCTCAGAGGCGGCGGCAGGAGAAGTCACCGAGCTCAGAAGGTGGAAGTGCAGGGAGCTGTGGTTGCAACACGGACTGCAGCCTGGGGGACAGTGACACCCCGTCTCAAACAAACAAAAACTAGAGAAAATAAACTGAAAATGTTCTTAAATTTTTTTTTTTTTTTTTTTTTGAGACGGAGTCTGGCAACCTCTGCTTCTCAGGTTCAAGCGATTCTCCTGCTCAGCCTCCAGAGTAGCTGGGACTACAGGTACCCACTACCACGCCCAGCTCATTTTTGTATTTTTAGTAGAGAGAGGGTTTCACTGTGTTGGCCAGGCTGGTCTCAAACTCCTGACCTCAGGATCTGCCCACCTTGGCCTCCCAAAGAGCTGGGACTACAAGCACGAGCCACCACGATCGGCCATGTTCGTCATGTTTTAAGACGAAAGAGAGCCACTTGCAGAACAACCATATGTCAAGGCTGAGGAGGGAAACCGGGGAGAATACGAATTAAGTGGCCGGCGTTGCCGCCACACCACAGCTCAGCGAGGGGAGATCTCAGGGTTATCGCTGTTTCGTAGATTGTTACACAGAGCGGCCAGCTGGGTGCCGAAGACGCCAGCAGCCTGGCACTCTGCTTCTGGCCAGTCTAAACTTTCTGTCTTGGCATTAACTGAACAGCAAAGCCACGGCCATGTCCTGTGCAGGGAGTGGACATTGCAGGCCAAGAACCCTTCCTTATCTGCGTTCCGCCCGGCCTTGGGGCCATCAGCCCACTCCGGAAAGTGGCCCCGGAGACTGAGCCACTGCAACAGGAGGTTACCACGGGCGGCCGATAACACAGCGGGGCTGGAGACCTCGCACACCCGTAAGACGGGAAAGGAACGCAAGGCCGAGCCACAAAGTGAGGTGGCAGAGGCCTGCGGGCGGGGAGCCCTAGCCTGGGCGGCCTCTCGGGCAAGAACACTGCTCCGTCGCTCCCGGAGTGGACAGGCCCCACCCTGTCCAGCAGGCCTGGCCGCCTGGGCTCCGTCCCCGAGAGCACCCGTGGAAGACGCCCCAGGCCCGGCTGCTGGCAGACTGCACGACCCAGCACCCAGAACAGGACGCAGGCGCCACCTCCAGAAGCACCAGTGTAGCGCTCCTAAGACACGCCCCTGGGGCGTCCCCACCTGCTGGTCCTCTGTGCGAGGAGACCGAGGGCGTCGCTTTATGGGAGCTGTTGGCTGGAAGAACATGACTCGAGTTCCAAGAGCGACATGACGGGGAGAAGGAGCTAGCTCAGGGCTGGTGGCACAGGGAGCCGGCCTGTAGCACCGAGGGGAGGGGCCTGTAGCGCCGAGGGGAGGGGCCTGGAGCACCGAGGGGAGGGGCCTGTAGCGCTGGGGGCGGGGCCTGGAGCACCGCGGGGAGGGGCCTTTGCTCAGGCTTTCCTGCACCTTTCAGTGCCTCCACAGCTTTGACGGACAGATAACATGGTTATCTAAGTTGTTGTGGGGTTTTTTGTTTAAGTTTTTAGGTATTTAGATTAAATTTTTGCTTTTATTTCGTTTTTGAGACAGGGCCTAGCTCTGTCACACAGCTGGAGTGCAGTGGTGCAATCGGCTCACCGCAGCCTTGACCTTCAGGGCTTAAGCGATCCCGCCTCAGCCTCCTGGGTAGCTGGGATCACAGGTGCGTGCCACCATGCCCAGCCTTCTTTAAAAGTTCTAAGACAGAATAAGACAGAAGGCAAAAAATAGTAATAACAGCAACCTCTGATCCGAGGCTTGCTGACCACAGTGGGAGATCCTGGGGGCCTGTGCTCCCAACACCCAAGCTGCTCCCTGCAGGGCTAAGCCCCAGGGCTGGGCCTGGCCAACGGGTGCCCTGCCATGCCTTTGGTGCCAACTGTCCTGGTTCTCCTCTCGGGGAGCCCCTCCCAGCTGTGGCCTGCCAATGGGAGCCCTGGTATGCTGCGGGGAGAACTGTGCCCCACACTCTCAGCTGGTTGGCACCTCCTTGCCTTGGGGAGCAGTGCGGTGTCACCCTCTGCCCAAGGCATCGTGGCAAACACCACGACCGCATCTACTCACTACAGCCAAGAAACCGAGCCGAGCCAGACCCGTGTGGTGAATGACGACAGTCACTTGTGTGGAGCCCACAGGGCCAGCCTCCCAGACAGAACAGTCTTCCGCCGGGAGTCCTAAACCCTAAGCAAAGTTGGGGGCGGGTGACTACATCCAGGGTGGTGAACTCTGGTGGCCTCCAGCCCTTCCCCAGCTCCACCCC
>PVKV010025157.1:0-30131 GCA_004027835.1 Alouatta palliata
GGGGAAAAAGGGGAGGGACAGCAGGGGGTGGGGAGTTGGGGAGGGATAGCATGGGGAGAAATAACAGATACAGGTGATGGGGAGGAAGGCAGCAAATCACACTGCCATGTGTGTACCTATGTAACAATCTTGCATGTTCTTCACATGTACCCCCAAACCTAAAATGCAATAAAAAGTATATATTAAAAAAAAAAAAACATTATATACTTTCATAGATACATAGCTATTAATATAAAAAACAAAAGCAGGAAAGCATACATATTTAATTGATTATTGTAGCTGCTTCTGGAAAGGAAGGAGTGAAATGGGAATGAGGATATAGAGAAAGAAAAATTTAACTGCACCTGCAATAACATACTTTCAGTAGTTTTTAATAAAAAATACTTGAAGCAAATATGATGAAATATTAATATGAAATATTCATTGCTACAGAGGTGTTTGTTCTATTGTTCATGTAGTTTTAACTTTTTTCGTTAAATATTTCATAAAGTTAGTTTTTCCTAAAAGTTATAACCAAAAAGCATAAAATATGTCATTTTAATATAACACAACAAAGAATTAAAAGAAAGTCAACCTAATTCGAAGCCCGTTCTTTTTGCTTTTTCCTTCTCTGTGACAGGTTTAGTCCCTCAGAGAGTACAAAACACCCAGAGGATATAGAGAATAGCTGAAGGTAGTAATTCAGATGATAATTAATTCCAAAAGGTTCAGCAGTTTGTAATGGAGGGGCTACTAGGCGAATGTAATGCAGTGATGGAGAGACCTGAAATAGGACTTACCCAGAAATCCAGGCAACATCTTAGAGGTCTGTCCACAGGCAGCAGGGAATAACAGGTGACAGTAAGGGTGAGGATCAGAGAACTTATTGGTAACGGGCTGGGATCTGCACAGCTGAGTTCTCAATATCCATGACCCTTTCCTATACTGTTCAACTATGATGGACACATTTCTGAACTTCGAGATAATCACTAAAAATAAAGTAAAAGTCTGCTCACATTTACCAACAATTAGAATAGATATTGGCCTTGACTATAGTTTTGCCTCCGATAGGAAAAGATGTTGGCTGGAATCCCAAAACTCTGATTTCTTAACCGGTTGCAGACCGTGATGTTAACTACTCAAACATACTTCTCAGAGGACAGAAAGACACTCCAGGCCAACACACACCTTTATTTCATGTCATAGTTCTAGACCCAAGCCCCTGTGTTGCTTCTTAATCCCAGGATCAAGTTGGGACTGTCAGGAACCGGAGATAGTGCTAAGCAGCCTACCCTAAGGACTGCTCCCACATTGATTGCTCAGAATCTTACGGAGATTGTGGTCCTCAAGATCTTATTGCTCCAATTGCCAGCAGGGCCCTTGAAAATCAAGCCTAAAGAAAGACCCTCTGGTCAATTCATGTACCCTTGATTTTCTGAATCCAGTAACCTCCTTTTTGTGTCTTAGATGGCTTCATTTTGCTCTTTTCTTTTTGATGAAAAAGGGAAGAGTATCAGTCTTAGATTGCCCCTAGGGGTTAGAGAATGCCACTACTACTCTTCACATCATGTGGAGCTCCTACTGGATAGGGAACTTGGAGCTACTTCATTTGGGTATTTGAGCGTTCTTTTGGATTACACTATATTTTTAAAATAAGGCCATGTGAGATGTAAAAGCGAGGGAACCAATGTTTCTGGAGCATCTTCTTTGTGTCAAAAGACAGAAACACAGCATTCTGAGAATGAACTAGAGTATTCCAGAAAGGCATGAGGCAAAAATATATAAAACACCAGGAGCACTGGGTATCTCCTTCCTCCATGAAAAAGGACAACAGAGCAAAGTCAAGGCAGTGAGCTTCAGTGAAAATCAAATAGGCATCAGGATCTAAAGGGGTTTAGTAGGGTAAAACGCTATATGAATGGGGAAAGGAGAAGGATGCTATCAGTCACTAGTCATTCTCAGAATCTACTGAAGCCCAGGTTTCTTCCCAAAGGAAAGAGAAGAGGGATAAAAAGAGCTGAGCCAAGATTTTGGCCCATCAGCTAACTAAAGGAACTTCACTCACCTCAGACATTTGGCTAAGTATGTGAGGGCTTAAGAAACTGAGCATGATAGGCCTGGTCAGCCAATGTGTAATAACAGAGTTCAGATTCAATATCAACATACATCAGCAGTTACCAACTGCAAATTGTTACAGGAAAAAAGATAATATTTGTAATGTCAACCCACACTATGCAATATCTTGGAATAAACCTAACAATGTGTAAGACTAACATGGAACAAAATCTGAAAAAAACATTATGAATGCTTTTAAAATCTGAATAAGTGGAGAGATATGCCATTGACATGGACAGAAAGATTCAGTATTAGACAGATGACCATTCTCTCCAAATTGCTCTATAAATTTGAAGGGACTGCAATAAAATCTAATATGTTTTATATAATCAGCAATTAACAAGCTTATTCTAAAATTTACTTAGAAGAGAAAATGCATAAACTAAGATATTTTTGGAAATAAAAATAACAAAGAAAGATTTGCCCTACCAAAAATCAAAACATGTTATGGAAGTATAATTTTTGAAATTATATAATTGATATATAAAAAGAGCAATGGACAAAATGGAGACCAGAAACATACTATAGACACACAGAAGTATAGATATAAATGCAGATGGATATATGACAATGGTGATATTTCATATCGTTGTGGAAAGGATGGTTGAGTTTAATGCATAGATAGGGAACAATTATCCTTTAAGAAAGAAGATAAAGTTAGACCCCTATCTGACAGTATTTACAAAGTAAATTTGACATTAATCAAAGAGCTTAATGTAAGAGCTAATTTAAAAAGAGTTTATAAGCAAATATTCATGAATTTGGAGTATGAAAGCTCTTTTTTTTTGTTTGTTTTTTTGAAACAGAGTCTCACTCTGTTACCAGGCTGGAGTGCAGTGGCGTGATCTTGACTCAGTGTAACCTCTGTCTCCTAGATTCAAGCAATTCTACTGCCTCAGCCTCCCGAGTAGCTGGGATTACAGGCACACGCAACCACACCCAGCTAATTTTTGTATTTTTAGTAGAGATGGGGTTTCACCATGTTGGCCAGGATGGTCTTGATCTCCTGACCTCGTGATCCGCCCACCTCGGTCTCCCAAAGTGCTGGGATTACACTGTGCCCAGTCTGAAAGCTCTCCTTACACAAGACATAAAATGTAAAACTATTAAGCAAGAAATGTATGAATTTGACAACACCAAAATGCAAATTTTTACAACAAAAACAGCATAAGTAAAATAAAGCTGACAGACTTAGAAAAAATATTTTCAAAGATTTAATGTCTTCATTAGAGAAAGAATACAAATCAAAAAGATAAAAGAGAAACAACACACTTGGAAAATGGACAGTAGCAACAAGCAATTCACAGAACAGGGAATCCAAATGGCCAATAAACACGTGAAATTATGCTCAAATGTCACTTATAATCTTGACAATGCTAATTTAATAAAAATAAGACTTTTTTCTATTAAAATGGCAAAAATTTTTAATGCTGATAATATTGAAGCTGTGAGGAAAAATTCTCTCATACACTGTTGATGAAATATAAATTGACACGGACTTCTTTGGAATGTGATTTGCATTCAAAAAATTCAAAATATATGTATAATTTGATGAAATAAGTAATTGTGCTAATTTACATTCCCACTATCAGTATATAAGAGTTTCAGTTCTTCTACATCACCACCAACACTTGGTATATTTAGTCATTTTTATTTTAGTCATTCTAATGGGTAGGTGGCTTTTAATTGTGGCTTTAATTTGCATTATCTTGATGCGTGGTGATCATGAGTGTCTTTTCATGTGCTTACTGGCCTTTCATATAAAGTCATGTGTCACACACATTGTTTCAGTCAACGATGGACTACATTTTTAAAGGTTATTTTTACTATAGATTTCTAAATTAACTACTTTTCATTAGCACTTTAATGACGCTGTCCCACTCACTTCTGGCCTTCATGAATTCTGATGAAAGTGTACAATAATTTGAATTTTGTCCTCTATATAAGGTAACATTTTGCAGGGCTTTTTTCTAGATTTCTTTCAATCTTCTATTGTCAGTACTTTGACTCCGATGTAATCAGGCATGCTTTGTTTATCCTTTTTAGGGACAGATGTGGTAAATGAATCTGTAACTCGATGTGTTTTACCAAATTTTGAAAGTTTTTAGTGATTTTGTATTCTAGTAATTTTTGTGCACAGTTTTCTCTCTCCTCTTCTTCTAAAACTCTCATTACCCATCTGTTAAATTTTTTGTATTGTTTTAACGGTCCCAGAGGCTCTGTTCATTTTTAAGTATGTGTTATGTATTTTTTTTTTCCTTCTCGTTTTCATATTAGATCACTACTATTGATCTTTCATCAAGTTTAGTCACTTTTTATTATATCATCTCCATTTTACTATGAAGTCACCTGTATTAGTATGTTTTATGCTGCTGTGTTTTGCTTTATAACAAAACACCTGAGACTGGGTAATGTCTAAAGAACAGAAATTTATTTCTTATAGTTTTGAAGGCTGAGAAGTTCACAGTCAAGTCTCCAGCATCTTGTGAGGGCCTTCTTTGTGTGTTTTCACATGACAAGAAGCAGAAAGGGGCAAATCCATTCTGGCAAGCCTTGTTTATACTGGCATTAATTCATTCATGAGAGCAGAGTCCTCATGACGGAAATCTCCCATTAGGCCCCACCTCCCAACACTGTTGCATTGAGAATTATCTTTCTAAACATATGAATTCTGGGGGACACATTCAAACCACAGTATCTCTCTAGTGATTCCTATTTCAGAAATTGGGTTTCCCAATAAATTTAGCTTCTTTACATTTTCTGCTTCTCTGTTAATATTGCCTAGCTTACCATTTATTATGAGAATGCATACATTTTAATACTCACCAAGCATAGTTACAACAGTTGCTTCAAAGTCTTTGTCTAATAATTCCAACATCTGAGTCATCTTGGAATTGCCATCTTTACTCTTGAAAGTGGCTCACGTTTTCCTGGATCTTTCTATGTAGACTGTTAGGTTGGTTCTTGGACATGGCAAATGTTATGTTGTGGAAACTGACTTCTCTAAAAGTGTTGATGCTTTTGTTTTAGCAGCCAATAAACTCAGTTAGGCTCAAATTTTAAGTTCTGTCATACCTGCGGTGGGAGGTAGCTCATATCTCAGTTCAGGCTGCTTTTCAACTGTTCCACACATGCATAGCTTAGCCAGTGACTTGGCAGAGCTTTTACACAGAATGTAGGGTTTGCCTTTTCTGTATCTCTTCTTTTTGGGTCCCCTCCCCTCAGTCTCTATAGCCCTCATTACCCTGAGCTCCTTTCTCTAGCCCTTCTCTCCAGAAAGACAGTAGACTTTTGATCAGAATTCTCTCTATCCCATGCTGTGCCACGACTGTGGCTTCCCCAGGGAAAAGTAATAAACATGGGAAACTTACCCCATGTTGGTCAATTCTTCCAAGTCTACATTCTCCTACAAAATATAACTTTATTTTTAGAGACAGTGTCTCACTCTGTCACCCAGGCTGGAGTGCAGTGGCGTGATCATAGCTCACTGCAGCCTCAACCTCCTAAGCTCAAGCAATCCTCTCATCTCAGCCTCATACCTGGAAATACAGGTGCACACTACCATATCCTGCTAATTTTTAAAATTTTTATAAAGACAGGGTCTCATTTTGTCACCCAGGCTGGTCTCAAACTCCTGGCCTCAAGTGATCCTCTTATCTCAGCCTCCCAAGTAGCTAGGATTATAGGTGTGAGCTACCATACCTGACCAAAATATCACTTCGTTTGGTCCCCAGAGACTTTGGGAGTTGTTTTATTATATTTTGCTCAGAGTTTATTGTTGTTACTTCAGGAGGATTGATTAGTTAGAAACTTATTCCTCCATACATGTATTAGTCTGTTCTTGCACTGCTATGAAGAAATAGCTGAGACTGAGTAATTTATAAAGAAAAGAGATTGAATTGGCTCACAGGGTGTACAGGAAGCATGGCTAGGGAGACCTCAGGAAACTTACAATCGTGGCAGAAGATGAAGGGAAAGCAAGTATGTCTTACATAGTTGGAGCAGGAGAAAGAGAGAAGGGAGGAGGTGCTACACACTTTTAAACAACTAGATGTAGTGAGCACTCACTATCATGAGAGCAACACCAAGGGGAAAATCTGCCCCTATGATGCAATCACCTCGCACCAGGCTTCACCTCCAACATTGAGGATGACAATTCAACAGGAGATTTGGGTAGGGACAGAGATCCAAGCCATATTATTCCACCCCTGCCCCTCCCAAATCTCATGTCCTTCTCACATTACAAAATACAATCATGCCTTCACAACAGTCCCTCAAAGTCTTAATTCATTCAAGCATTAACTAAAAAATCTAAAGTCTCATCTGAGACAAGGCTAAGCCCTCCCACCTATGAGCCTATAAAATTAAAAACAAGTTCATTATTTCCAAGATACAATGGAGGTATAGGCATTAGATACATTGGATAAATCTCAAAAAGGAGACACTGGCCAAAAGAAAGAAGGTACAGGCCCCATGCAAGTTCAAAACCTAGCAAGGGAGTTGTTAAGTTTTAAAGCTCCAAAATAATCTCCTTTGACTCCATATCTCATATCCAGGGCATACTGGTGCCAGGGGTGGGCTCCCAAGGCCTTGAATAGCTATGCTTCTCTGGCATTGCAGGATACAGCCTCTGTGGCTGCTTTCACAGGCCAGCAGTGAGTGTCTGCAGCTTTTCCAGGTGCACTGTGCAAGCTGTCAGTGGATCTACCATTTCAGGGTCTGAAGGATGGTGGCCTTCTTCTCATAGTTTCACTAGGCACTGCCCCAGTGGGGACTCCATGTGGGGACTCCAACCTTACATTTCCCTTCAACACTGCCCTAGTAGAGGTTCTTCATGAGGTATCCACCCCTGTAGCAGGCTTTTGCCTGGACATCCAGGCATTTCCATACATCTTCTGAAATCTAGGTGGAGGCTTCCAAGCCTCATGTTTTGCACTCTATGTATCTGCAGGCTTAACACCACATGGAAGCCACCAAGGCTTATGGTTTTCCCCCTCTGAATCAGCAGCCTGAACTGTATCTTTGCACCTTTTAGCCACAACTTGAGCTGGAACAGCTGGGATGCAGGGCACTCTGTCCCAAGGCTGCACAGAGCAGCAGAGCCCTAGACCTGGCCAAAGAAAACATTCTTCCCTCCTATGCTTCCAGGCCTGTGATTAGAGGGGCTGCTGTGCTGAGGTCTCTGAAATGCCTCTGAGGCTTTCTTCCCATTCATTGTCTTGCAACTGACTCCTGTCAATTAGCAATTGACTCCTCATTACTTAGGCAAATTTTTGCACTTGGATTGAATTCATCCTCTGAATATGGGTCTTTCTGTTCTACCATATGGCTGAGCTGCATATTTTCCAAACTTACAGTTTGCTTCCCTTTGCTCACACATATGAGATAATGCTGTTAGAAGCAGCCAGGCCACCTCTTGAATGCTTTGCTGCTCAGAAATTTCTTCCACCAGAACCATAAATCATCACTCTCAAGTTCAAAGTCCCACATATCCCTAGAGCAGGAACCCAATGTAACCAGGCTCTTTGCTAAAGTATAGCAAAAGTAACCTTTACTTCAGTTCCCATAAGCTCCTAATTACCATCTGAGATCTCTTAAGCCTGGACTTCACTGTCAATATCATTGTCAGCATTTTGGTCACAATGATTCAACAAGTCTCTAGAAAGTTCCAAACTTTCTCTCACCTTCCCATCTTTTTCTGAGCCCTCCAAACTGTTTCAACCTCTGCCTATTACCGACTTCCAAAGCTGCTTCCACGTTTTTGGGCCACTTTACAGCAATGCACCACTCCTTGATACAAATTTTCTGTATTAGTCTATTCTTGCACTGCTATAAACAAATACCAGAGACTGGGTAATTTAAAAAGAAAGTTGGTTTAATTGGATCACAGTTTCACAGGCTATATGGAAGTATGTCTGTGGCAGCCTCAGGAAATTTAAAATCATGGTGGAAGGCAAAGAGAAAGCAGGTGCATCTTACATGGCTGGAACAGGAGGAAAGAGAGGAGAGGTGCCACACACCTTTAAACAACTAGTTCTCATGAGTTCTCAATATTATAACAGCAGCACCGAGAAGGAACTCTGCTCCCATGATCCGATCACCTCCAACCAGGCCTCTCCTCCAACATGGGGGAACGACAATTTAACATGATATTTGGTTGGGAACAGATGCAAAAGATATCAATATGGAAAGTAGCACTGCATAATTTAGAAGTGGATTATAATAAAAGAAGCGTACACTTAAGGTCATGTATTTATTGTATGGCACTGACCTCAGAACCATTCTTTTTTCCATGACACAATTTACCCCATATTCTTTAATTTTTTTTAACTTTTACGTTAGGTTCAGGAGTACATGGGCAGGTTTGTTATATAGGTAAATTGCATGTCACATGAGTTTAGTCTACAGATTATTTTGTCACCCAGGTAATAAGCATAGTACCTGATATGTAGTTTTCTTTATCCCCTTCCTTCTCCCTCCATCCATCCTCAAGTAGGCCCTGGTGCCTGTTGTTTTCTTCTTTATGCCTATGACTTCACAACAATTTTGAAACAACACTCACAAAGAGGAATATACACAATTGTTATTAAAATAAATTTTGAAGTAAAATTTTTGTTATGTTTCTATCTTGCATGAATTTCTCAAATGTCTTCTTGAGATCTTCTGGGACAATGCCTGCCACCGAGTACAGTAATGTGGTCAAGCCATGGCTAAACTGCCACTTAATTACTTTCCCTTTGGATAACCCATCCATCCTGAGAGCTTACCTTTAAGCTTTATAGATTCATAAACATCATTGTCTCAGCTTCCCTAGGGGTGAACTGTTTTGAAGAATTGATTTATATTCACTGAACCACCAGAGACTAATTTATAAACTGTCATTTATTAATTTTCAGTAAGCAATACCACTCCTGAGCAGAGTGATAACTCATGTCAGCTTATTCTCTTCTCAGTAGGGAAACACATTTAGGAAAGCAAATCAAGATCAAAAGTCCCTGAGTGAACAGCCATGGAAAGGAGAGCACATGCTTTGAAGGAGAATATTCATCAAATCCTAATAGCTGTTATCTTTTGCCCTTCCTAGCCACTTCTAGCTGAAATGATAAATGCCTTCTGCCTACCTTGCTCAGTCCTAAACTGGGGTAAAAATTTCAATTCAACAGCAGATTGAAGTGTGAGATTAGTCCTCCTTCTTGCGTTGGTTTTGAGTTTTTAGTCCTGTTTCTTGTTGAATGTGAGACTCTGCTCAGACTGACCCCTGATCTGTCTTGTCATGTGCCTGTTCCAGAGCTGCTCCCCACTGTTCTTTACCCCACCCCAGCCAGATAGAGCCTTGATGATATGATCTGTCTGAAACCTAGGTTCTCACTACTGACAACTATCCACTCATCAACTGAGACTACACAAATTATGTCAAAGATCTATTAAATCATCTTCCTCCACTGTCATCATCATTGTGATCATTATCATCATCATCATCATTTCATGCTAGCAGTTTTAGTAAAGTGGCTTTTACTTCCTTTATCTCATGCTATCCTCATTAGCTCTGTGAGGTAGAAAAGGCAGGTATAATTATTTTCACTTTATAGATGAGAAACCTGGAGATCAGAGAAGTTATTTTGAAAACAGAACTGGGATTCACATTTGCTTTCCATCCTCAAACTCTTTTACCTACAATAGTGCTTCACCCAAGATGCTTGTTATAATGCAGATTCTTAAGCCCCAACATAGACTTTTTTATCAGGCTCCTCAAAGAGAGATTTTTGTAAAGAATTATTTGCCTTTCTTTCTTTCTTTTTTTTTTTTTTTTAATTGTACTTTAGGTTCTGGAGTATGGAGTACATGAGCAGATCATGCAGGATTGTTGCATAGGTACATACATGGAAAGATGGTTTGCTGCCTCTATCCCCCCGTCACCTATATTTGGCATTTCTCCCCATGTTATCTCTCCCCAACCTCCCCATCTCCTGCTGTGCCTCCCCTACCCCCGCAACAGACCCCAGTGTGTGATGCTCCACTTCCTGTGTCCATGTGTTCTCATTGTCCAACACCCGCCTATGAGTGAGAACATGTGGTGTTTGATTTTCTATTCTTTTGTCAGTTTGCTGAGAATAATCGTCTCCAGATTCATCCATTTCCCTACAAAGGACATGAACTCATTGTTTTTTATGTCTGCATAGTATTCCATGGTGTATATGTGCCACATTTTCCTTGTCCAGTCTATCATTGATGGGCATTTGGGTTGGTTCCAGGACTTTGCTATTGTAAACAGTGCCACAATGAACATATGTGTGCATGTGTCCTTATAATAGAACAATTTATAATCCTTTGGGTATAAACCCAATAGTGGGATTGCTGGGTCAAATGGAATTTCTGTTTCTAGGTCCTTGAGGAAGCACCACAGTGTCTTCCACGATGGTTGTACTAGTTTACATTTCTACCAACAGTATAAAAGTGTTCCTATTTCTCCACATCCTCTCCCGCATCTGTTGTCTCCAGATTTTTTAATGATCACCATTCTAACTGGCGTGAGGTGGTATCTCAATGTAGTTTTGATTTGCATTTCTCTAATGACTAGTGATGATGAACATTTTTTCATGTTTATTAACCTCATATGTTTTCTTTTGAAAAGTGTCTGTTCATATCCTTTGCCCACTTTTGAATGGGTTTATTTGTTTTTTCTTATAAATCTGTTTTAGTTCTTTGTAGATTCTGGATATTAGCCCTTTTTCAGATGGGTAGATTGCAAAAATTTTTTCCCATTCTATTGGTTGCTGGTTCACTCTAATGATTGTTTCTTTTGCTGTACAGAAGCTCTAGAGTTTAATTAGATCCCAATTGTCTATTTTGGATTTTGATGCCAATGCTTTTGGTGTTTTAGTCATGCAGTCCTTGCCTATGCCTATGTCCTGAATGGTTTTCTTCTAGGGTTTTTATGGTGTTAGGTCTCATGTTTAGGTCTTTAATCCCTCTGGAGTTAATTTTAGTGTAATGTGTCAGGAAGGGGTCCAGTTTCTGCTTTCTGCACATGGCTAGCCAGTTTTCCCAACACTATTTATTAAACAGTGACTCCTTTCCCCATTGCTTGCTTTTGTCAGGTTTGTCAAAGATCAGATGGTTGTAGACGTGTGGCGTTGCTTCTGAGGCCTCTGCTCTGTTCCATTGGTCTATATCTCTGTTTTGGTACCAGTATCATGCTGTTTTGATTACTGTAGCCTTGTAGTATAATTTGAAGTCAGGTAGCATGATGCCTCCAGCTTTGTTCTTTTTGCTTGGGATTGTCTTGGCTATCTGGGCTCTCTTTTTTAAAGGTCATCCCAGGTGTTTCTTATGAATTGACAAAATGGCAAATACCACACAATACCCTGGCTACCTATAAGAGTTGACCAGTTAGTGTTTGATTTCCCCTGTATAGTGCTGGCAATATCCTGCAAACATGTCTTCATCTATTTTTTGCTGCTATAACAGAATACTATAGACTAGGTAATTTATAATGAACAGAAATTTATTGATTCCCATTTCTGAAGACTGGAAAGTACAAGATCAAGGGGCCAGCATCTTGCAAGGGCCCTATTGCTGCATCATCTCACGGTGGAAGAGCAAAGAGAATGCAAGAGAGAGAGAGAGAAGGGGAGCAAACTTGTTCTTTTATAATGGACTCATCTGTGATAATAAATACACTCCTGTGATAACATTAATTAATTCATAAGGACAGAGTCCTTGTGGTCTAATTACCTCCCATTAGGTCCCACCTCACAACATTGTTGCATTGTGAATTAAGTTTTCAATACAGGTTTTGCAGGGACACATTCAAACTATAGCACATGTTCATGTGGTCCTAGGCCTTTGCATCATGTAATTTTAAGAGCTTCTATTTCTTGAGATTGGCCACTTCGGATAGGGAATCATACCAGGTTGAATGTTAATTCCAGAGGTATTTGGCTACAATTTTTAGACACTTTTATACACTTTACTTCCTGTGACTTTACTTCTAGGAAACCCCAACCCTTGTGATTCCCTTAAAGTCTTGTTCGTTTGTTTGTTCTGAGTCTTGCTCTGTTGCCCAGGCTGCAGTGCAGTGGCATGATTCTGGCTCACTGCCACCTCCACCTCTCAGGTTCAAGTGATTCTCATGCTTCAGCTTCCTGGGTAGCTGGGACCACAGGCATGTGCCACCACGCCTGGGTAATTTTTTTTTTTTTTTGATTGAGACTGGGTTTCACCATGTTTCCCAGGCTGGTCTCGAATCCCTGGCCTCAAGTTATCTCCCTGCCTTGGCCTCCCAAAGTGCTGGGGTTACAGGTGTGAGCCACCGTACCTGGCCCCCTTCAACTTGTCTTTTACATGAGTCCCAAATAATTCATGCTGTTGTGTCTTTTTTCCACCAATACAAAGGTAATTTTCACTCCAGATGTAATAGGTATTATGGCTAACTATTATTTCGTCATCCAAGGATTTGATTTCTCTATTAAACTAGGGACTTTCCATTGCCTCCAAGGATCCAAAAATACAGGAAAGTTAGAATAGCTGCCATCACTTTAGGGAGAATTTGCATATCAGCAATTGCAAAACATTGCTTGAAGTCCCCTTCAAGTCTGGTTGTTCTAGCTTTACAGTTTCTTCTTCAAGAAAACATGTACTCTTTCACTTTGGTAACCAGTAGCTTATTCGTACTCTTTTAGAAAGCCAAGTTGGGAACTAGCAGCAGGACTATGGGAAAGGAGGCTACTTAGACCTGCCTAGTCTAGGGAAAAAACAGAGTCCTCTTGGCTCTGTCAGGTTTAGCCTAGCTCACTAGGACTAGAGTTCAACAATAAGATTTGGTTGTCAGGTCTTTCATTTCCTCAAACTATTCCCTCTGTATGTATTTCCCTCTTGGACCTCACAGGTTGACTGAGATTAGGATTTTAGGATCTTCTGTGTAGGCTCTCCTCTGTTCTCTTCTCATTTCTCCTTTTCTCATCCCTATTCCATTTCTTTCCCTTCCCTGGCATCTCCTCACCTCCCCTCCCTCCTATTCTCCTTTCCTCATTTTTCTTCTCTTCTTCACTCTTTCACTTTTCTCTCTCTACTCCTTTCTCTTCCGTTTATTCTAATCACAACAGGAGCATGTTGACATATCCTTGTCTTGAATAGAGGTCCTTGACTCCTTGAGACCATTCTCCAAAAATAGAACAGATGCTAAGATCCTACCATTCCCTTTCTACTCAGTACCATGGCTACATCTTCCAACTCCTAAAACTAAATTCCCCAGTGGTAGATCCCTGCACTCTGTGGCTCAAAGAGACAGCTGGATAAACTGAGGTCTAAGCTAAGCTTTACATTAATGAGGAATGGACAATTGGTGAAGGAGAAAATGAGTAAAATTGACTATGCCACCTTCTAAATCTATGACTTTAGCTATGTCACTTAACCTTTCTGGATCTTACTTTCCTCAAATGACAGATAAGAAAGGGGGATTCATCAACAACAGCAAAAAGCCTCTAAGTTGTTTTCTAACTGTGGTCTACAGATCTCTGGAGTCAGAACACTTTACTTCAACCAGAGCAGCTATTTGTTTATCTGTTGAATAAAGAGGTTCTAAGTAAAACTACATTGGAACCAAAGATATAACCACTAAAAACATTTTTAACTACTTATCCAGATAATTTTTGAGAGCCAATCCAATCCCAGCATGTTTTCATCAGGGAACAGAAGCTGATTTCAGGAAAGTGAACACATTTGTGGTTGGTTTATCCAAAGGATAAATTTAATAGGTGGGAATTTCAGTCTGAGTAGCCCAGTCAAGCAATAGCTGGAAAGACTGGTGAGAAAGATATTTGAGGGTCAGTCTGTGGTCATTAACAAATCATCCTAAGCCTATGACCTCTCCTGCTCTTGTGTCATGCATTTCGTAGATACTGAGCTGATCATAAGTTTTCTGTAACACCCTCCCTCACATTGGATAGTCATTTGTGAGGGCCTGATATGTGATAGGTTCATGGATAGGGGTAGAGGTGATACTATTAAAAGTTCATAGATTGACTCAATTATTACAAGAACACATTGAGGTATCACATTTTTACTTTACAGTAAGAAAATTAAAGCTCAGAGTGATCACACAACTGGTAAGTGGTGGATCTGAGACACAAATCTATTTCTGCCTTGCCTAACAGGTAAGTTCTCTGATTTTCACTTGCCTAGATCTCTAACCTATCCCTTTCTCCCTGTTCCTATAGTCACTGTCTTAATTCAGACTTTCATAATTTATCTTCTAGCCCCTTCCAATTGCCTATTCTAAATGTCAAACAAGAGTTCTTGATATTGCTTACTTCTGAAATCTATTATTCACCTAGTGCAGTAATCTTTATGTAACAAAAAGTTAACCATATCACTTCTCTCCCTAAACATTCTCAAAATCCCCCATTATCTTTCGAGAGAAATCCAAACTCAACATGAAACACGATACCACCCAGTTGCTCTAATGCCCAAAGCCTTAGAGTCATTCTTGATTTCTCCTTTTCCTTTACCACCATATCCATCAGTAAGTTCTGTCAACTCCATCTTAAAATATATTCCGAATCTGGGCACTTCACACCACGTTCACAGCTATGACCTCTGGCTGAGCTGCTATAATATCTTCTGCCTAGACTGTTGCAATAGCCTCCACACTGGTCACCCTGTTTCACTCTACCTCCTTATCATCTACTCTGCACACAATAGCCAGAGTAGTCTTTTTATTATTTTTTAATTACTTACAGAGTATTCTTTTTAAAATGCAAACCAGGTCATGATATTCAGTGGCTGAATACCCCTAATGACTTCCTATTAATTTTAGAGAAAATAACCTACAACATCTTAAATAATCTACCCCCTCTTCCTGCTATCTCTTTTTGCTGTTCCTAAAACACACTAAGTTTATTCCCATCTTAGGGCTTTCCCTGAGCAATTCCCTCTGTCAACAAATGGACTTATACCCTAATGTCCTATGATTGATTCCTTTGCATCATTTAGATCTCAGCTTAAATGTCACCTCCTCAGAGAGTCCTTCCTGGACTATCCAAGTTACGGTTCACCCCGTCAGTCCACCATGTCACATGATTTCATTCTTTGAACGTTTTCCACTGCAGAATTTGCCAAGGGTAGTTAACTATTGTACTCTAACCAGAATTTTTTCTTCCAAGAAATTGGAGACTCGCTATTTATAGTTGTGTAAAGTTAGCAAATGTACTCAACCCTGTAGTTTCTCAGATCCAAATATTGAACTGATGACATAGATCCAGCCATCTTCCATCACTTTCTCCCTTGCCTGGCCCATCAAGACCTTGTTTACTCCATAGCACCATGCCCAACTCAATAAACATAATAGGGAATATTGTACCACATTGTTGAAGAACTTCTATACTTCTATAAGCATTCATGGTCAACACCAATATCCTGTTCAATGGGTATATGTAGGAGAGTGATCGTAGAAAGCTGTCCCCTCCCAACTCAACAACACCCAAAAAAATTTTTTAAGACTTTCCAATAGGTAAATTCAGGGACACCCCTATCTTAATCCTAAAGTAATTGTGGTGCAGTAATAGAGAGATGTGTTTATTCTACCTCAGGTCCTTTAAGCTGGATCATCCTACCTATCCATCATGTACCCTTACAAGGTCATAAAGCAAACTTCCAGCCCTATTTAGTTCTAAGGAAACACTCACTTAATACTATCTCCTCTCCACTGTTTCCGTATTGGTTTCATGTTCTCATAACTCCAGTACCTGCTCAGGCCCTTTTCACCATTTGTAATCAATTTCTACAACCAAATAAATTACGTCTCCTGCCAGGCTAGCTCCTTTTAACTTTTCAGATAAACTGGGCTGTAAAGGTTTAACTTATAAATTATGCCTGGGGCTTGACCACATATAAAGCTATCAGCAATCTGCCTAATTGACTTGACTCCCAAATCATGCCCACCTCACATTTCCTAACATACTTCATAGCCTTATGGTCAGACTGAGCTGAGTTCAAGTTCTTGCTCTGCCATTAGCTAGCTGTGTACCTGTAAGCAAGTGACTTAACCTCTCTGAGCCTCAGTTTACTCATCTATAAGATGTGAATTTAATAAAAAACAAAGTTGAACTGCATTGTTATGTACTATAAGCCTTCCTTCCCCTCATGTTAACCATTAACTTGACAGCAACTCTATTTAATATACACAACTGGATCTAGTAATGGCAACTAGACATTGCCATTAATTCCTCAGTGACAATGTCTATGAATGTGAATTCTGAGCTCTGAAGACAATAACCCTGAATTACATCTAGGAACCAGAGTTCTCCCCTAACTCTCCTAATAAGACCAGCCAAAGATGCTCCTATCTCACACCCAATATAAGGAAATTCTCCAGGGTGACCATTTCTACCATCTATTTGACAATTGTTCTTCTGGCCTGTATATATTTTTAGGTCTAGATGCTGGGACTTCAGTATGTGAGAGGCCCTGTGGCACACAGAGAAGATCATAGTGACTTTAGAGTAAGAAAGCCCTAATTAAAATCCTGACTGTATCACTCAATAGCTATAGGACAAGAAGTCAGGGTAATTACTTACCCTCTTTAAAACTTAGTTTCCTCTAAGATAAGATTCCAGTGATTTAGCCCATAATATGTTTTTAATAAATACTAGGTTTCTCCTTATCCCTTCTTTCAAGGAGGAAAAGGTTGACATGAATCTGAATTTTAGAAGATGGTGTGATGGGGGAGTGGTTGGTGAATTTGCCCTTAGAAATGTAAGAAGAACTTCTGGAATTCAGAGAGGCTGCCAGAAGCATTACAATAGGAGTCAGAGAGTGTGAAACAAGGACCCAGGTATACACAAGATAATTAGATTCCTTTGGCCCTCTTTTCATAATTCCTTTCTGGTTTTCTTGCAGTGTCCCTTTTTTCTTTGTCCTATGGTGTTCTCTCATTCTGACTCCCTGTTTCCAAACAACCTCCCTTCTACACACACACACACATACACACACAATGAATAACAGTAAAACCCTACCAGCATGAAAAGTTTCTCTTGAAGAAAGCAAGAAAGAAGGGGAAGGGTCATCTCACTCCCAACTCTGGGAGAGTAGTGTCTTGAGAGACAGAGTAGTAGGGGAAGTCTGAAAGAGAGAAAAGTAAGCTAAGTCCTTAGGGCCTGTGACAAGGAAGAGAAAGGGAATTCGAACAAGGAAGTGGTGGCTGATGGTAGTCAATGTGATTCAAAATATATTGTGTCCTGCCTGTCTACATGTGGACCACAGAGCAACAGGCCAAAAGATATCCATATCTTTGGCCAGAAATCACACCTTAACATATTTATACATATTCATGAGGTAAAACCACTCACAATACATTCTATTCTTATTCCTATTGGAGTAGTAAGTACATGTTCCTTTACCATTTCTCCTGCTGATACCTCAGCCAATTCCTGAGCCTTTTTCCATGCTACAATTCAACACTGAAAGACAACTTCAATTGCCAATTTCTATCAGACAACATCTTTCTACTCAGCTATAGAAGGCAACAACATTTAGTGAAAATATTTGAATAATAGGACTTTGCCTCAAATCGAAGCTTTGTTACTTAGCAGGTATATAACCTTGGGCCAGACCCTTCATCTCTGTAAACCTTCATTTCTGAGTTTATAAAATTGGAATTGTGGTATACTCTTTACAGAGTTGTAAGGACCAAACAAAATGGGGCTTACAAATAATTTGGCAAATGATGAATGACTGAATGAATATATGTTAATTTACCTCTCCATCACACAGAGGAGTTATTAAACTTCAGAGCACAGCTACCATAGTTTGCAATTTAGTGAGTCAATTCCTACAGGTAAAGCATAGCATTTGCACCCAGCATGCCTGAGTTTCAATCCTAACCGTATTGCTTACAAGTTTTTTCAACTCCTAAATAGGGATGATGATTACGATAATACTAGTAGCTACCCCGTGTGAGACTTAAATGAATTAATGTGTGTTAATGCTTAGAATTGTATAAAGCACACAGTATGTAGTCTATAATTGCTACCATTCTCATTCTCCTAATAGAATGTAAACTCCATAATAGTAAGAATTTTGGTCTGCTTCATTCACCACTGTTTCCCAGCACATGAAACATAGTGTGAACTTAGTATATATTTGTTGAATGAATGAGTGATTCATACTCACTTGATCTCCTCTACCCCCTTCCAAGTCTGTTGACTAGATTTCAGTATTTGATACAGACTAGTGATATGCAAGTTCAGAGCAACAGAAGGCAACCCAGTCCCTAGCCCTTCTCCCATTTCCAGCTTAGCCAACATGCACCTGTCAACATCCCTCACTAGGTCCTCTTTTTGACAAGGTAGATTCCTTCTAGTTTGGGTATCAGGATATTTCAAAAGCTATTGTGTTTCCCTTTCTCTGGGTATTAACTTGGAGTAGGTAGGCTAAGACTCTGTCTTGGACATACCAATTATAACGTCTCTCAGACATATAGCCTTCCTAAGGAAAACTGCCTTGCTGAAAGCCTTAATGAGGGGCATCATTAGGCAGCTATGCTTTGAACTACAAGAAACGCCCCCTCCAACTTCAGCCACAACTAATAGGACAAAAGTAAATACTTAGCTAAGGGAAGACAATCCACACATAGACTAACCAGCGACAACTCGTTAATGATGTAGTCTGGAATTACAAGGTAATCTAAGACAATCAAGCTCTCTTATAGGAATTTGAGTTGAAAAATTCCTGCCGATAACTGCCATCTTGCTCCACCTCTCTAGCACTCACAGTTTTGCAGGCTGTACAGAAAGCATGGTGCCAGAATCTGCTTCTGGTGAGGGCTTCATGAAGCTTACAATCACGGTAGAAGGTGAAGAGAGAAATGGTGTATCACATGACAAGAGAGGGAGCAAGAAAGACAGACAGGAGAGAGGTGTCATATTATTTAAAACAACTAGATCTTGTGTGAACTCATTACCACTCATTACTCTAAGGAGTGTACCAAGCCGTTTATGAGGAATCCACCCCATGACTAAAATATCTCCCACCAGACATCACCTTCAACATTGGGAGTCACATTTCAACATGAGATTTGCAGGGTACAAATGTCCAAACCTTATTAAGAGAAGAAAGCAGTCAGCAGCAGGAACTAAGGATGAAAGGTCATAGTGTAGAGCAATTCAAAGAGCCACGACAGGTCAAGTAATCTAGTTAGGAGAGAGTACAGAATATGAGAAAGTGAAAGCTAGGAGTAAAGAAAATGTGCAGAAAAAAGGAGAATGGAGCAGATATTAGGTCACATTCACAGCAGCACACAGCAGACCATATTATCTAGTGCTTCTAGAAACAATGACTAGAAAAGGTAGTTAGAACAAAATCATCCATTTGAAAACAGAGAACAGCTGAGGCAAAAAACAAACAAAAAACAGGTGCTAATACTACAGAGGAAAAAGTACTTTGAAGAGGTAAGCAGAATTTGTTATCTGCTTTTATCTCAGGATAAATTTCTTTTATCTCAAATTTGTTATCCACTTTTATCTTGGGATACATGCCTATTCTGGGCATGCACAGAAAAATGGGAATCCAGGATTTTCATAGCAGGGAGTTTCTTCTAGATGTGATATGGTTTAGATATTTGTCCCCTCCAGATCATATTGAAATGTGATTCACAATGTTGGAGGTGGGGTCTGGTGGAAGGTGTTTGGGTCATGGGGGTGGATCACTCATAAATGGCCTGGCTGTACCCAGAGTAATGAGTGCTAATGAGTTCACTCAAGATCTGTTGTTTTAAAATAAAATTACGGCACTTCTCTCTTTCTCTCTCTCTCTTGTTTGTTCCCACTCTCGCCATGTGACATGCCAGCTTCCTGTACAGCCTTCAAAACTGTGAGTGATGGAGAGGCAGAACAAGATGGCATAATATAAGGCTTCACAAGCTGTCACCCACCCCCACTGCGTAGAATATCAATTTAACAACTATCTACACACAGAGAAAAAAAAACCTCCATCAGAGCCAAAAATCAGGAAAGCACTCTCAGTATCTGGTTTTAACTTCACAGCATTGAAAAAGGCACTGAAAGGGTAGGAAAAAACAATTTTGAATTGCTAATTCTACCCCTCCTCAACCCCCTAGCAGTGACAGCTAGGTGCAAAGAGCAGTCTAGTGTGCTGAAGGAGGGAAAGTGCAGTAATTGTGAGGCATTGAATTCAGTGCTGTCCTGTTAGAACAGAAAGGAAAACTGGACCAAACTCAGCTGGTGCCTATCCACAAAGGAAGCATTTAAGTCAGCCCTAGCCAGAGAAAAACTGCCGATTCCGATAGCCCAAACTGACTTCCACAAGCATCACGCTGTGGGCTCAGGAGCTCTGGGGCTTGAAATAAACATAGAAGGCAGTCTAGGTCACAAGGACTGCAACCCCTGGGTAAGTCCTAGTGCTAAACTGGGCCCAGACAGTGGAATGAGGGGCACACAACCTATTGAGACACAAGCTGGGGCTGCTAAGACAGTTCTGGCATTACTCATTCCCTAACTCCAGGCTGCACAGCTTGCAGCTTTGAAGGAGACCCTTCCTTCTGCCTGAGGAGAGGAGATGGTAGAGTGGGGAGGACTTTGTCTTACCTCTTGGATGCCAGCTCAGCCACAGCAGAATGGGCCACCAGTTATAGTCCTTGAGCCCCTGTTCCAAATCCTAGTTCCTGGACAATACTAGACATACCCTGGGACAGAAGGGAAACCACTGCCTTAAAGAGAAAGACCCAGTCTTGGCAGCATTCATCACCACCAAACTGAAGAGCTCTTGGGCCCTGAATAACCAGCAACCATACCCAGGTACTACATCAAGGGCTTTGGGTGACAGGCTGAGACTTGCTGACTTCAGGTAAGAGTCAGCACATTCACACCTGTGCAGGATCACCTGAGGTCAGGAGTTCAAGACCAGCCTGACCAACATGGTGAAACCCTGTCTTAAAAAATAAATAAATAAAATAAATTTAAAAAATAATAATAAAAAATAAAAAGAATACCGGGTATACTTCTAAAATTTTTTTATCTAGTCCTTGGCTTGCAGACATCACCAACGGACCCATCTATAAACTTGGGAAACTCACCACTCTAAAAGGAAGAATACAGATCTGGCTAGCCTTGGAACCTGCTGGTTGTAGAGCCCCTCAAGACCTTGAGCAAACATAGGTGGTAAGCAGGGAGTGGTTACAGCAGACCTTGGGCAAGACTTGGTGCTATGCTGGCTTCAGGTCTGAACCAGTACAGTCTTAGTGGTGGTAGCGGCCACAGGTGTGCTTGTGTCACTCCACCCACAGGTTTAGGTGGCTCACAACAAAGAGAGAGATGCCAATTATTTGGGGAAAGCAAGGGAAGAGAACAAGAGTCTCTGCCTGGTAATTCAGAGACTTCTCCTGAATCCTGCCCATGATAATCAAAAAGAGTACCTCTAAGAATCTGCAAGAACCACAGTGTTACTGGGTTGATGATGCCCTCTAAAGTGATACAGTTTAGATTACAACACCCAAGTCCTTTTGAATATCTGGAATGCTTTCCCAAGTAGGATGAGTATAAACAAGCGCAGACAGTGAAGATTACAGTACATACCTAAGTCTTAAATTCCCAGACACTAAAGAACATCTACTAGTAGCCACACCATCCAGGAAAACATGGCTTCAATGAATGAACTGAATAAGGCACCACGAATGAATCCTGGGAAACACAGATATCTGACTTTACAGGCAGAATTCAAAATATCCATTTTGAGCAAATTCCAAGAAATTTAATGTAACACAGAGAAGAAGTTTAGAATTCCATGTGATAATTTAACAAAGAGATTGAAATAATTAAAAAGAATCAAGCAGACCAGGCATGGTGGCTTGTGCCTGTAATCACAGCACTTTGGGAAGCCAAGGCAGGTGAATCATCTGAGGTTGGGAGTTTGAGACCAGCCTGACCAATATGGAGAAACCCTATCTCTACTAAAACTACAAAAAAATTAGCTGGGCATGATGGTGCACGTCTGTAACCCCAGCTACTCAGGAGGCTGAGGCAGAAGAATTGTTTGAACCTGGGAGGCAGAGGTTGCAGTGATCCAAGATCATGCCATTGCACTCCAGCCAGGGCAAAAAGAGCAAAACTCCATCAAGAAAAGAAAAAAAAAATCAAGCAGAAACTCTGAAGCTGAAAAATTGAATAGGCATACTGAAAAATGCATCACAGTTACTTAATAGGAGAATGGATCAAACAGAAGAAAGAACTGGTGAGCTTGAAAACAGGGCTATTTGAAAATACACAGTCAGAGGAGACAAGAGAAAAAAAAGAATACAAAACAATGAGGCACATTAACAGGATCTAGAAAACAGTCTCAAAGGGGCATATCAAAGAGTTATTGGCCTTATAGAGGAGGTAGAGAAAGAGATAGGGCTAGAAGGTTTATTCAAAGGGATAATAACAGAGAATTTCTCAAACCTAGAAAAAAAATATCAATATGCAAGTACAAGACAGATACAGAACACCAGGGAGATTTAACCCAAAGAAGACTACATTAAGGCATTTAATAATAAAACTTCCAAAGATCACAGATAAAGAAAGGATACTAAATGCAGCATGACAAAAGAAACAAGTAACATACAATAGAGCTCCAATATCTCTGGCAGAAGACTTTTCAGTGGAAACCTTACAGGACAGAAGAGAGTAGCATAACATATTTAAAGTACTGAAGGAAGAAAACTTTTACCCTAGAATAGTATATCTGGTGAAAATATATTTCAAACATGAAAGAAATAAAGACTTTTCCAGTCAAACAAAAGCTGAGGGATTTCATCAATATCAGACCTGTCCTACAAGGAATGTTAAAGGGAGTACTTCAACCACAAAGAAAAGGACATTAATGAGCAATAAGAAATCACCTAAAGATACAAAACTCACTGGTAATAGGAAGTGCAGAAAAACACAGAATATTATAACACTGTAAATGTCGTATGTAAAGTATCTTATTGTAAGCAGAAAGACTAAGCAATAAACCATTCAAAAATAACAAGTACAAGTTTTCAAGACATAGTATGATAAGATTTAAATAGAAACAACAAGTAGAAAGCAAGATGATCATGCTAAGTTCAGATTTTTTACTAGTTTTTCTTTTGCTTGCTTGTTTGTTTGTTTATGTAAACAGTGTTAAGTTGTTATCAGTTTAAAATAATACGTTATAAAATAGTATTTGCAAGCCTCTTGGCAACCTCAAGAAAAAAATGCAATGGTGACACAAAAATTGAAAAGCAAGAAACTAAATTATATCACCAGAGAAAATCATCTTCCCTAAAGAAAGACAGGAAGCAAAAAAAGAAAGAAAAGAAGAAAACAAAACAACCAGAAAACAAATAACAAAATGGCAGGAATAACTCCTTACTTACCAACAATAGCATTGAATGTAAATGAACTGAACTCCACATAGACTGGCTGAATAGATGAAATAAAAAGATGCATTGATTTGTTGCTTATAAGAAACACACTTCACCTATAAAGACACCCATATACTAAAAATAAATGGATGAAAAAAGGTAGTCCATGTCAATGGAAACTAAAAAAAGCAGGAGACATTATACATATATCAGACAAAATAGGTTTTAAAACAAAAACTCTAAGAAGAGACAAATAAGGTCACTATACAATGATAAAGGGGTCAATTCAGTAAGAAAGTATAACAATTTTAAATATACATATGCATCCAACACTGGAGCACCAAGATATAAAAAGGAAATATTATTAGACCTATAAAGACAGATAGGCCCCAATACAATAATAGCTGGAAAATTTAACACCCCACTTTCAGCATTGGACAGCTATCCAGACAGAAAATCAACAAAGAATCATGAGATTTAATCTGTACTATAGATCAAATGGATCTAACACATATTCACAGAATATTTCATACAACAGCTACAGCATATACATTATTTGCCTCTGCATATGGATTATTCTAAAGGATAGACCATATGTTAGATCACAAAACAAGTCACAAAACATTCAAAAAATGTAAATAATATCAAGCACTTTCTCTGACCATAATGGAATAAAACTAGAAATCAATAAGAGGAATTTGAAAACTATAAAAAACACATGAAAATTAAGTAATATGTTCCTGAACAGTCAGGGGTGTCAATGAACAAATTAAGAAGAAAATTGAAAAAAAAAAATAGTGAAACAAATGATAAAGAAAACACAACATACCAAAACCTATGATATACAGCAAAAGCAATACTAAGAGGTAACTTTATAGCTATGAATGCTTACATCAAAAAACAAGAAAAACGGCAAATCAATAATCTAATGATACAAACCATTTGACAAAATTCAGAATGCCTTTATGACTAAAACTCTCAGCCAAATTGACCTTGGCATGCAAGGGACATACCTCAATGTAACAAAAGCCATCTAAGAAAAACATTCAGCCAACATAATATTGAATAGGGAAAAGTTGAAAGCATTCCCTTTGAGAACTGGAACAAGATAAGGATGCCCACTCTTACTGTTTCTCTGCAACAGAGTACTGGAAGTCCTACCCAGAACAATCAGACAAGAGAAAAAAATGAAGGTCATCCAAATTGGTAAAGGAAGTCAAACTGTCACTGTTTGCTGATGATATGACTGTTTACCTAGAAAACACTAAAGACTCCTCCAGAAAGCTCCTAGAACTGATCAAAGAATTCAGGAAAGTTTCTGGATACAAAATTAAAGTACAGTCAGTAGCTCTTCTATACACCAACAGCACTAAGCTGAGACTCAAGAAATCAACCCCTTTTAAAATAGCTGCAAAAAAATATTTAGAAATATACCCAACCAAGGAAATGAAATACCTCTAAAAGGAAAACTACAAAACACTGCTGAAACAAGTCATAGATGACACGAACAAATGGAAACACATTCCATTCTCATGGATGAGTAAAATCAATATTGTGAAAATAGCCATACTGGAAAAGCAATCTACAAATTCAATGCAATCCTCATCAATACCACCATCATTCTTCACAATATTAGGAAAAACAATTCTAAAATTCGCATGGAAACAAAAAAAGAGCCCACAGAGCCAAAGCAAGACTAAGCAAAAAGAAAAAAATCTGGAGGCATCACACTACTTGATTTCAAACTATAATATAATACCATAGTCACAAAAGAGCATGGTACTCATATAAAAACAGGCACATAGATCAATGGAATAGAATAGAGAAACCAGAAATAAAACCAAATACAGCCAACTGATCTTTGACGAAGCAAACAAAAACATAAAATGGGGAAAGAACACTCTTTTCAACTCAATGGATCAAGGTATCTAAGACCTGAAACTGTAAAAATTCTAGAAAATAACATTGAAAGACACTTCTAGACATTGGCTTACGCAATGATTTCATGACCAAGCACCCAAAAGCAAATGCAATAAAAGCAAAGATAAATAGCTGGGACTTAATTAAACTAAAGAGCTTTTGCACGGCAAAAGGAACAGTCAGCAGAGCAAACAGACAACCCACAGAGTGGGATAAAATCTTCACAATTTATACATCAAAGGACTAATATCCAGAATCTACAATGAGCTTAAACAAATCACTAATTAAAAAAAAAAACTCATCAAAAAGTGGGCTAAGGACATGAATAGATAATTCTCAAAAGAGAATATACAAATGGCCAACAAACATGTGAAAAATGTCCAACATCATTAATGATCAGGGAAATGCAAATTAAAACCACAATGTTATACAAACTTACCCCTGCAAGAATGGCCATAATCAAAAAATCAAAAAACAGTAGACATTGGCATGGATGCAATCAGGGAACACTTCTACACTGCTGGTGGGAATGTAAACTAGTACAGCCACTATGGAAAAAATTGTGCGGAGATTCCTTAAAGAACTAAAAGTAGAACTACCATTTGATCCAGCAATCCCATTGCTGGATATCTACCCAGAGGAAAAGAAGTCATCATATAAAAAAGATACTTGCACACACATGTTTATAGCAGCACAATTTTCAATTGCAAAAACGTGGAACAAACCCAAATGCCCATCAATCAATAAATGGATAAAGAAACTGTTATATATAGATATAGGTAGATACAGATATAGATAGATATAGATATAGATAGATAGAAATGTGGGAAGCTGAGGGAGAAGAACTGCTTGAACCCAGAAGTTGGAGGTTACAGTTAGCCGAAATTGCACCACTGAACTCCAGCCTGAGCAACAGAGCAAGACTCCATCTCAGAAAAGGGAAAAAAAAAATGACACCATGAATTCTGAGGACTCAGTGGAAAAGGGTGGAATATGGGTAAGACATAAAAGACTACAAATTGCGTGCAGTGAATACTGCTTAGGTGATGGGTACAGCAAAATCTCACAAATCACTACTGAAGAACACACTCATGTAACCAAAAACCACCTGTTCCCCAATACCCTAGGGAAATAAAAATTTTTAAAAAGAGAACTAGAAAATCAAAAGCAATCCAGATTTAAAATTGGGGGGAAAAAAAGAAATAATAAAGGTCAGAGAAGAAATAAATTTTTAAAAATTACAAAAGAGCAATGAAAAAAATAATTTTGAAAATTAAATAAAATTGATGAAACTTTAGCATGAATAAAAAATAAGAAAGTAAATTCAAATAAATAAAATCAGAAATGAAAAAGGAGATATTACAATTGATGCTGCAGAAATCCAAAGGAACATTAGTGGCTAGTGGTTATTATGAGCAACTATATGTCAATACATTTGAAAATGTAGAAAAAATGAACAAATTCCTAGATACATACAACCTAATATGATTGCACCAAGAAGAAATCCAAATCCTAAACAGACCAATAACAAGTAACAAGATTGAAACTATAATAAAGTATCTGCCAGGAAAGAAACTCCCAGAACACAATGGCTTTTCTGCTGAATTCTACCAAACATATAAAGAACCAATAGCAATTCTACTTAAACTATTCCAAAAAGTAAAGGAAGAGGGAATACTTCAAAACTCATTCTATGAGGCCAGTATTATGCTGATATCAAAACCAGACAAAGGCACATCAAAAAAAAAAAAAAAAAAAAAAAAAAAAACTACAGGCCAATATCTCTGATGAATGTTGATACAAAAATTCTCAACAAAATACTAAAAACTGAATTCAACTATACATTAGAAAGATCATTCATTTTGACCAAATGAGATTTATCCCTGGAATGCAAGGATGGTTCTACATATGTAAATTGATCAATGTGATATATCATATTGATAGAATAAAGAACAAAATCCACATGCTTCTTTCAATTGCTGTTGAAAAACATTTGATAAAATTGAATCTTCCTTCATTATAAAATCCCTCAAAACCTGGGGATGGAAGGAGCATATCTCAACATAATAAAGGCCCTATATGACAGGTTGACTACTAGTATCATGCTGAGTGGGGGAAAATGGAAAGTCTTTTTTTCTAAGATCTGAAACATGACAAGGATGCCCACTTTCACCGCTGTTATTCATCATAGTACTGAAAGTGCTGGCTAGAGGAATCAGAGAAGAGAAAGAAATATAGAACACCCAAATTAGAAAGAAAGAAGTCAAGTTATCCTTGTTTCCGGATAATATTATCTTAAATTTGGGAAAATCTATAAACATCATTAAAAAACCATTTAGACTATGGATGAAGGTTTTAGCATCAGAAATACCATTTGATCCAGCAATCGCATCACTGGGTTTATATTCAAAGGATTATAAATGATTCTACTATAAAGACACATGCACACGTATGCTGATTGCAGCACTGTTCACAATAGCTAAGACTTGGAACCAACCTAAATGCCCATCCATGATAGACTGGATAAAGAAAATGTGGCACATATACACCATAAAATACTATGCAGCCATAAAAAAGGATGAGTTCTTGTCCTTTGCAGGGACATGGGTGAAGCTGGAAACCATCATTCTCAGCAAACTAACACAGGAACAGAAAACCAAATAACGCATGCTCTCACTCATAAGTGGGAGTTGAACAATGAGAACACATGAACACAGGGAGGGGAACATCACACACTGGGGCCTGTTGGGGGTGGGGGATAGGGGAGGGATAGCATTAGAAGAAATATCTAATGTGGTTGATGGGTTGATGGGTGCAGTAAACCACCACGGCACGTATATACATATGTAATGAATCTGCACATTCTGCACATGTATCCCAGAACTTAAAGTGTAATAATAGAAAAGCAAATATATATATATATACATATATACACACATATATAACTAGAATTGATAAACAAATACAGCAAAGTTGCAGGATACAAAATTAACATATAAAAATCATGGCACTTCTATATAGTAACAGTAAATAATCTGAAAAAGTAATCCAATTTACAATAGCCATACACAAAATGAAATAACCAGGAATTAACTTAACCCAAGAAGAGATAGATTTCCATAATAAAAACTTTAAAACACTGATGAAAGAAATTGAAGAGGACACCAAAATATGGAAAGATAGTTCATGTTCATGAATAACAAGAAATGATATTGTTAAATGTCCGTACTATCCAAAGCAATCAACAAATTCAATGAAATTCCTATTAAAATACCAATAACATTCTTCAGAGAAATAGACAAAACAATTTTAAAATTTATATGGAAACACAAAAGTCAAAATATCCAAAGCTATCCTGAGAAGACCAAAACTCGAGGTATTACATTATTTGACTTCAAATTATACTACAGAGCTATAGTAATCAAAAGAGCATGGTACTGGCATAGAAACAGACACATAGACCAATGGAACAGAATATGGAACCCAGAAACAAATCCAGACTTTCAGGGTGAACTCATTTTTAGCAAAGGTGCCAAGAGCATACACTGGGGAAAAGACAGTCTCTTCAATAAATGGTACTAGGAAAAGTGGACATCCATATAAAGAAGAATAAAACTAGACTCCTCCCTCTGGCCATATACCAAAATCAAATCAAAATGAATTAAAGATTTAAATCTGGGACCTCAAACTATGAAACTACTACAAGAAAACATTTGGGAAACTTTCCATGACATTGGTCCTGGCAAAAATTTCTTGAGCAATTCCTGACAAGCACAGACAACCAAAGCAAAAGTGGACAAATGAAATTACATCAAGTAAAAAGCTTTAGCATAGCAAAGGATACAATCAACAAAGGGAAGAGACAACCCCCAGAATGGGAGAAAACATTTGCAAACTACTCATCTGACAAGGGATTAATAATCAGAATATAGAAAGAGCAAAAACAACTCGTTAGCAAGAAATCTAATGTTCCAATTCAAAAAATGGGCAAAAGATTTTAATATACACTTCTCAAAAGAAAACATGCATATGGCAAACAGGCATATGAAAAGGTGCTCAACATCACTGATCATCAGAGAAATGCAAATCAAAGCAACAATAAGATATCATCTCACCCCAGTTAAAATGGTTTATATCCAAAAGACAGGCAATAACAAATGTTGGCAAGAAGAAAAGGAAATCTTTGTATACTTTTGATGGGAATGTAAATTAGTACAACCACTATAAAGAACAGTTTGGAACTTCCTTAGAAAACTTGAAATTGAGTTACTATATGACTCAGCAATCTCACTGCTGAGTATATACCAAAAAGAATGGAAATCAGTATATTGAAAAGATATCTGCACTTCTGTTAGTTGCAGCACTCTTCACAATAAGCAAGAATTGGAAGCAACCTAAGTGTCCATCAACAGATGAACAGATTAAGAAAACATGGTACAAGGCCGGGCGCAGTGGCTCACGCCTGTAATCCCAGTTTTTTGGGAGGCTGAGGCGGGTGGATCATGAGGTCAAGAGATCGAGACCATCCTGGCCAACGTGGTAAAACCCCGTCTCTACTAAAAATACAAAAATTAGCTGGGCGTGGTGGCATGCGCCTGTAGTCCCAGCTACTCAGGAGGCTGAGGCAGGAGAATTGCTTGAACCCAGGAGGCGGAGGTTGCGGTGAGCCGAGATCGCGCCATTGCACTCCAGCCTGGGCAACAAGAGTGAAACTCCGTCTCAAAAAAAAAAAAAA